>CM047807.1:71761773-72017045 GCA_026214975.1 Gentiana macrophylla
AAGACATCAATGATTGATTGGCCTCCTCAGGATGGTCACCTTAGCATTGGCCTCCTCTGGCCGGCCACTTCATTTGCAAAAGTGAAATTTCACCAACCATTCCGAAGTTTTCTTGTACAAAGACTTGCTGGGCGATAACACTACAAAAGAATGAATCTTAGAAGACAAAAAAATCAATAAAGAAAATAGTAGACTACATAAGAAATTACTTACAGTCGGCCAAAATCCTCGTGGACATATCCTCAAAATCAAAGAGGAATCACTTGCATGAAGTCCCAGATGAAAGCAGGCATGTGCCTTTTCTTACTTTTGAGAAATAGATCTCAGGGGCATGTGATCGAGGCGAAAATTTGGATTAGCAGAGGAACTCCTAAGTCGGTTGACATTATATTCTCGGCGACTTGCCAATATACGAGCAGAAGGCTCGGTGCAACATCCTTATGCAGGGCGACCTCACGGACTCAACATCTATCTCCCGATTCCGCTTCTAGCGGGCGCCTCACCATGCTCGGGAATGACCAATAAAGTCTACCGAGAATCCTCTTTGCATCCATTCTGTCTCCTCATCCTCATCAACATCAATGTTAATCAAATCATCCATATTAGCCATTGCATAGACAAAAGATAATTAAAGTATGTTCAAAAACAAGAGCAAAAAATAAATTCATACATACATTTATTATATTCTTCCTTGGTGAATTCTACATAGCCGAGAAGGGCCCTTGGTAAGAAGGCGCACGCGTTTATCAGCAGGCGATCGTATCCAAAGTCAACGAAATTTTATTCTTTGTTAAGATATTCGACAAGTGTGAGATCTATGTGATCTTCCAACTTGTCCTTCATGGAAGAGGTATTCCACCGACCAGATTCACCTCATTGTTGTGCTTCCGAAGAAGAAGCGCTCTTGCCCTTTTCTTGGTTTTGTCTTTTACGAGATCTGAGGAATAACTGATTCGACTTACCGGCTCTACGCGAAATGGTACCACCCCGCTACCCTGAGTTAGCTTACATTGGTAGAAGTTCTGAATAACCTTACGAGAGAAAGGAGTGGTGTTCGAGACGACACCAAATCATGAACCCCACGAGGAATTTAGCGTATTCGGATTGATTTGACCAACCCCCAACTTATAATACCGCATCACCTCGACATACCCAGGAGGAAGAGGAAATCTTAGACCGCTATAAAGTTGGTCGGACATACACCTTATCTGAAACATCTTTGGGGATTATAAGCATACTCAAGTGGATTTGGGAAGAACAACTTCAAAAGGGTCGATCTGAATCTTATAAGTTTTCAATAAAGCTGCGTTTGATTTGGTCATTTGCTAGAAACACCATGGCAAGCCATTATCGCTTTAGTTTTGTCGAATCGATTGATCTCCTTTTCAAGGTATTTAAAAAAGCGGTGTGATCCTCACAGATAATGATGAGCGATTGAAGTAGGAGTAAAAATCCAGGAGGAAGAAGATGAGAAGGCAAAAGACACAAAAGATTATCCCCAAAAGTGGAAGTATTCCTTAAATCGATCGAGAGAAGATGGATGATCGGCGTTGTGACATTTTCAAAACAAGCGAGGGTTGGAGAATTCACTTCCTCGCTTTTATTACGGTTGAAGTTTTTTGGTGATTGAAACAACCTTTCCGCAGAATCACTCAAAGCGATGTCGGCTCTCAAACTCATGAAATAGACAAGGAATTAAAAGGAAGAAGAAGAAATAACACAGAGAAAGAAACTTACTTGTAATTGCAGAGGTGGGGCTCAAAAAGTTTGAAATAAAAAAGTCGTTTGACAAGAGGTGTGATTATGTGACAAGAAGTAGAAGCGATGTGATGGTTCAATTCCACGATTATGACCACTAATCAGTACAATTTGGCCTCGTTTAGTGGTACATTGATGACGGAAGTTAGAGCGTTGCGAGACTAGAGGCATTGTAAAAGCGATCCCCCGAGTTTAGAGGGCTTATTATGATATATGGGCCTTTTGGGCGGGTTATATACAATTGGGCGGACCCACGATAAAGATGAATGGATTGGTAGAGCGAGACTCCACCGGTTACATGCGAGAAGGTCTTACGAGGCGAGTCATTCCATAAGCGAGGACTTCGCCATGTCTTTGGTCGAAGCGTTTCCAAACGGGATGAAGCGGGGCGAAGACCGAGTCAATAATGACATAACCGTTTGCAAGCGTGGATAGATCCACGCGTCTTGCGGTTGATAAAATAGCTACCGATAACTTCCCACTATGGAAGAGGGGTTATCCCCACGATCTGAGACATAAAAGGAAGACCACGAACTACGAGGGGACTTGATTCCATTTCAATACTTAGGCCCCGGATCGTGGCGGCTCTCTCGAAGAGTTCGGTCCAACTTAATATTAGTTTCATCATTTTATATCAATTTCTAACTCGGATCACCCGATTACCCGATTCTGATTTGAGCAACATCACCGATGTCAACAACTCTTAACTACAATAAGTGGGATTAAAAAATCATGCACACAAAGAAGAATAAGAAAAGCTAGAATAGTCAATATTATTGCAAGAAAACCATATAATATTAAAATCCACTTTCTCAAAATATATATATATATATATATATATCCACGTGAAAACTTTCTTTGGGAGGCTAGATCCATCGATTATTATTTTATTTTCTTTAGAATGATTTAAAAAAATTCCCTTTTGGGATCGATCGATTCATTTGAATCTTCAGTTACCGAAAATAGTGATAGCATATTGATAGGGTTTGTTGAAGTGGTTTGTAAAGATAAGATGACTTGTTAGGATGCAAGTATGCAACTGATAGTATCACTTTAGATTTTTTTAAGTTTATTTTACTTTTTACTTTTTAAATTTTTATTTGAAAGTTCAATATTACATAGATTTAAAGAGATAAGAACAACTTACGAGAAAAAAAAACAGATTCGAAATTCAAATTTAAGATTCAGAACATCCTAGATTGGGCTACATTAAGCCGAGTTATGGGGAGTTAGTTAACGTTGAAACTAACGGGATGCGTTTTTCACGTATTATAGCTGGGTGGAGCGAGATAATTACGGATTTGGATTAAAATTACGGACAATCAATTTTGTTGTTGCTTTCAAATATATATATAGTATGAATACATCAATACACCAAATGACTAAAACAAAAGCCAATACTGCATATTACTAAAAAACCAGGTCAGTATTTGGATTTTAAATGCGATAACTTTCTGCTTTTCGATTTTCGTCATCATTTTTACTCGTGCGGAATTTTAGTCTGTAACGTTGCAAAAATGGTCTTGTCTAGGCGGGAAAGCTTAGCTGGACTCATTTTTCCGGAATTTGATGATGTGGGCTGCCACATAACGCCGACGTGGCCACTTGGTCCAATTTTTGCCAAGTAGGTCGACAAATAACAGGAAAATCAATTGGCTTTTCATTTCCCACAAAATAGGTCATTCCCAACCCCTCGTCTCCTTCAATTTCCCATCCATTAATTTTGCTTCTCCTCACTTCATCTGCTGCAACCTACCCAAAATTGAAGACAAAATCATCTGCATAACGAAGAACCCGTCTGAAGAACTTGCAAAATCAAGGAGCTCTCTTCGCAAGAACAGCAAATCCAGCATGGATAAGCATCCCTTACAGGTTCTTAAGAAGGCTCGTGTTTATGGTAAGCTTTTCTTATCTCTCATGTTATTTCACTAAAGTGAATGTTAATTGTAGTTATACATAGAATAAAGGCTTTGTTTTTTTCGATTTAGGGACCACTTTGCTTTAAATTAACACAAGTTGAAGCTTACATGTGATTTTCATAATTCTTTAATTTGCAGTCCTCTTTTTTCCCGACAAGACATGGCTTTTTTTATGATTTTGGGCTAAAGTCCAAATCTTGAATGTCTTTTCTTGTTTCCATGCTATTTTGTAGGTTCTCCAACTCCAAACATCATTGTACGTTTGCATTTTGGGGGTACATTTCATCATACAGCTAGTGGGTCGAAATACATTGGTGGTAGGCAATTTGATATTAAGAATGTAAAGAAAGATGTTTTGACATATCACATATGCGTAGTGTGCTAACCAATGAAGGAGTTAACAAACCTTTTAGACTATATAATTATGTCAAAGATGGATTTGTTTTGATATGGGATGACAAGGATTTAAGTAACCTAGTTGTGAAAAAGTGAAAGGTGATGGATGTTTGGCACTTTATGTGGATGGTGAATGAATCTGTGAGTCTTGAGCAAGTAGATAAACTTGGATTGAGTCAAAGGGATGGTCATGGGAAAGAAAATGTCGATGTAAGTATGATGATAAATTTAGTAGAGACAACGATGATGTAGAGTTTGATTTAGATGATGTAGAGTCGATGATGCCTTGGATGATAAATGGTTTGCTGATAATGTGGTCCTTGGTGTGGAATGGTTTCCTGAATTATCAACAGAATGTGATCACTTACAGAAGTCAAATGTGCAAGAGCAAGAGGGTTTAGCTTGTGATGATTCTTCTAAAGAAGAGGATGTAGTCGTATATGAATGATGACTTGGATAGTGGCAAAGATTCAGATGATGAGGACAGGGAACAAAAATTCCCTATGTTTAACACAAGAGATTTGTATGATCCTGAATTTAAAATAGGAATGAACTTTGACAATAAGAAAATACTCAAACAAGAAATACACTCACATGTACTCAGAACAAATAGGAATATAAACATTACAAAAAATGATAATGAGAGGGTGCATGCCAAATGTGCTGACAAAGATTGTGGGTGGATGCTTCATGGGTTAATTGTTAAGGGTGACTCCAAATTCAGGAAAATACTTGAACAAATTTTCATGTCAAAAACAATCCTGATCATACTTGTGCAAAAACAAATTTTTCAAGGTGATTGAAAATTTTCATGTCAAAAACATGAGAGTGAATGGATTTACGGAAAATACTTGAACAAATTTAAGAGTGATCTAATAGAAATATAAAAGGGTTTAGGGAGGATGCCATTCTTTGAAACTAGATGCCACATTTGGAAGATCAAGCCTATAGGGCAAAAAGAAAGGTTATTTCTATCATTGAGGGTGACTCTGTGGATCAGTACACTTTGTTGTGGGAATTTATTGAGGAGGTGAAGAGATCTAATCCAGGAAGTAGTTGTTGAAATAGTGTCCTAAACCCAATCGGGTTGGACCGGATCCGACCTGGTCGAATCATTTCTACTATTTCTTTATGTTTATACATATGTTAAATGGATTTTATGTTGTCATATATTTATTCTTTTTAGGAACCAATTGTGAATTGTTATATGATAACGCCCTTAGTATTAAACTATGACAGAGAAACCATGATAGGCGATTATGGTTGATAAGATCTCTAATCACTTTAATAAGTTTGATACTTAAATGTCTCTGAGGCTTATATACTATTAAGCAGGACATTGATAGTACAAGCGGACTATACGTATTAGATGTCTTATGTCCTTAAGAGGCGGATAGATCTCGTCTATCGAAGTGTAGAGACACTTGGGTATGCACGTGGGCGTGTATTAGAGAATGCATACGTTAGACTGACCCACTTACACTGTTAAGTGTCACACTATGTGGCAGTTGTGTAATTATCCTTAGGACCGGAGTCTACATGGCATCACGGTGTGGATTGTCATGATTTGACACTATTGAGGTTTCCCCTAGCCATGGGGCGATCATGCGGTAGTGATTGGGTGTGATACTGAAGCATGCGGAGTATACGTGTTTGGTCGTCCGGAAATCGCGTACCCTAATAGTAGGGGTGAATATCCGAAAGGGCCTTCTTATAAGGAATGTATTACTCTCGTGAATCTTTGCAAAGTGGGAGTAAACGAGTTACTTCGTGAGAGCATGATATCCAGATTATAAGATACGGTCATTGATGCTTGACACTCGACGTACGACCGTATGGATATTATTACAGCGATATGATTCTATTTACACGGTAACTGTTTCACATGAAAAGGTAGTAGTCATTGCATTTGAATCTTCCGATGATTGGGGGTCATGGTGTGTTGCTAGACGCTATCCTATGATCGTTAGGTATGAAGGGCATTTTAAGTAATTTGCACTTTGTGCCTACACCAACATATTCGAAGCCTATCGGTCACACACATATGAACATCAAGTCGGATTAAAATGTGGTTATAGTTGATAACCAAATAAGGAAAGAATTTATCTCATGCTATAAAGGTTATAGTGGTAAATTAATATTGTGGTATTTATTTATTATGAATAAGTATAATACAAGATATTAATTATGTTGATTAATTAAATATACATATAATGTATATGTATATGTCGAAAATATATATGTATATGATACACATGTATTTTGCAAATTAATTAATCATAATATCATATTAATTAAAGAAAATCTCAATTCCCAAATTAGTGGAGAGAGGGGACGCCATTTTTTAAGTGTATCAGATACATTTGAATTGTTCAATTTAATTAATAAGATTACCATAATAATAATATTAGATATTAATTAATTTTATGGAAAAATAGATTTATGATAATAAGATAAAGATATATTCAATATAAGATATTGTCGATATATATCTTGGGAAAATATATTTAGTATAGGATATTGAATATTAAATGAGATGAATCAATCAAAGGTATTTTCCATATTTTATTAGGACAATGTTTTCTTTCTCCCCAATCTACTAGGAAGCTTCTCCCAATCAGATTGGGATTGTCATAGAGGCGCACCACACTCAATTTAAAGGAGGGGTTGGCTAGCTCTTTTGTACATCACAATTCCAAGAGACTAATAGTTTCTTGTGAAAAATAGAGAGCTTCTTAGAGAGTGTTTTGAGTGAGAGAATATGTCGGTCTAGCAACCGAGTTTTTCTAGTAGCAATCCAATGGTGGATTCTGAGGGGTTTTTCGTGTGGACTGGCGGTAGAGGCCGAAGCTTGGGCGGCTCCGTGCACTGCTACTCTCCTTAGACGGTCAAAGCGTCAATCTTTTAGATCATGCAAGGTATTCACCGTTTACTTCTTTTATGGTTGTTGTTTAAACGAAGTCGATCCTGGTTAAAGGAAATAAATTTTTGAATTCCACTACGTTCCCACGTATATTTCCTAATAGTAGTGTCATATTAAGCACTAATGATGGTGGGAATGGAGATCCCGATTTGATAAGTTTTACATTTGCATTGTGAAAGGGTTTTAAATGGTTGTAGACCACTTTTGGGGCTAGATAGGTGCCATAATGAGTCCACATGAAGGGTTTTATTATGCAGTAGTTGGGGTGGATCCTAACAACAACATAGTCCCACTTGCCATGTGGTTATGCAGAAGGAGGATAGACACACATGGGAGTGGTTTTTGACATTGTTTAAGGTTGATTTAAACATTTTGAAGATTTGCATGGACATTTATGAGTGATAAACAAAAAGTGCGATCGAGCAATGCAAGAGGTGTATCCAAATGCAACACATAGGTTTTGTGTCAGGCATTTGCATGAGAACTTCAAGAGGCGGGGGTTTACGGGACAACACTTGAAAAATGCATTGTGGAGAGCAAAGCTAGGGCATGTCTGATTAATGAATTTGAAAAAAAAGGAAGAGATGAAAGAGTTGAATGAATTTGCAACTAAATGGTTTGAAATAAAACCACGAACAATGGAGTAAGGCATACTTTAATGACATTCTAAAATGTGATATGTTCTTTGAATAATGGTTGTGAATCATTCAACTCTTGCATTCTTGAGGCAAGAGAGAAGCCTATTGTATCAATGTTGGAGTGGATCTTAGAGTATCTAATGAAGAGAATGCAAAAAAGCGTGACAAGTGTGATCAAAGCAAGAAGTGGAAAGGACCCTTTTGTCCAAAGATTCAAAAAATAATTGATGGTGCTAGTGACAAAGTGGGGGGTATTCCAATTAAAGGCGAGATAAGTTTCATTATCAAATTAATTGTTTTGACCAGTTCAAGGTATCTTTGTTGATTTAGAAAAAGGCACGTGTGGGTGTAGGAGATGGGATCTAAGTGGCATCCTTGCAAGCATGCATTATCTGTAATCTACAATGAAAATTAACTTCCCATGATTTTGTCAACATTTGTTATAAAGTAGACACTTTCAAGAAGGTTTATACCCTGTCATCATGCCTATCAATGGAAGAAGTGAGTTGAGACCAACCGGTTATATTCCTCCACAGCCACCAAATGCTGGTAGGGTTGTTGGTAGACCAAAAAGGGCTAGGGAAAGGGATATGATGAGCCATCACGAGAAGATGAATAAGAGATCAAGAGGATCGGAAAGCCTAAGGGGCAAGATGAACATAGGCTTAAGAGACAAAAGATTCACTTAAATGTGGTAATTATGGATCCAAAGGGCACAATAAGAAAACTTGTCATCAACATACAACTCAAAATGATCAATTGGAGCAAAGACGTATGTATTTGTTTATTGTTATCTTTACTTCACTTGTACTATTTAATTCATTGTATTCAATTAAACTAGAAATTAAATGTTAGGAGGAGATTGAGTTTTCTCACTACATGGCCACTCAATTTTCTGAATTTGGTGGCAGTGGTAGTCAATTGATCAGTGAAGTTGGGGAATATAGTAGGCCTCCCAAATTGCAGGTACAACTGTGTATTTTCTCCATTCTTAGAATGTTTACTAAATCTATTTTTCCTTTCCATCTAGTAATTGCTACTAGTTGTCTATATGACATGGCTGGGAGTTAGACAATATTCTTGTTTTTTTTGGGATGATTTTGAGACAATATTCTTGTTTTTGTCCTCATTTGCAGTCTGATTCTTATATTTTTAATCTGACTTTTTAATATGCCTGCTGATATAGTTTAAGTATTAGTCAAAAGTGGTATGTATATTTTAGGCCTGCTGAAGTTGTTGGTGATGCTTACTTTTTTGGAATTGTATATTTTAGGTCTTTGTTTCAATTAGCCTAATTGCTTCTTGGTGAACTTTGTTCTTGGTAGGCTGTAATTCTTTTAGGCCCCCTGCAAAATTTACATTTTTTTGGCATGAAAGTGTTGATTTATATGTTTTTTTCTTGGACATGTTTATCGGATAACTTACCATTATCATTAGTTTCATGCTTGAATTTCTAGCTCTTTCTCTCTACATGAGTTGTGTTTTTATTGATGTTAAGATGTTGTTTTCGGCTGCCATTAAATTGAATTGATAAGATTTTTAAAAAAGTTATGAATTGATTTGGTTCGATTTAGATTATATCACCTATTGACACCTTTATTAAACTTGAATTTTGGAATTCAACGAGAATTCTTAATTGGCTAGTTGTAAATAGCCCTGTGTGGAACAAAGGATTATCCGGGCCTACACCGAGGTATTGACGGTGAATTTAAAATCTCACGAGAATGGGATACGATGAGATAGAATGCAAAGGCAGGGAGCGGGTTACCTACTCTTAATGGTCAAAGCGAGACTTTTTATTCATAACGATCAACTTTACGATGATCCTATTGGATTCGGAAGCTCATAACATTGGTCCCGATAAACCCCAATTTAGTGCTTCTTTTCCACCAATAATACTTACACACCTCAACCTCGTTTCTACAAAAAACGGGATTACACGTAGTCTAACTCACTTCCTCTTTTCGGTTTGTGTTTGGGAATATCCCCATTCGAGAGGTCCGAGATCTACATCTATGAATTGAAAGGTCCGAATGATCGGCTATGCAATCAGTGGTTAGAATCAATAGGCCTTCAAATTGTTCATTTGAAAAATGGAAACCCTTCCTATTGGATGATCATGATACTTCCAAAAATCTAAATTCTTGATCAATGGAGGATGAATAGTACCCTTTTGTTCAATAAGATACTTGACCTCCTTGCTTCTCTCACTTGCACACTCCTCCTCCCGCCAAGCCCCTTTCTCCTCGGTCCACAGAGACAAAATAAAATGTAGGACGGGTTCCAACACCAATGATTCATCACGGAAGAAGCGGACTGACTAAGCCGGGATCACTAACTAATACTAATCTAATAGAATAGAAAAGATCTGTCTTTTTGTATACTTTCCCCGGTTCCTTGCTACGCGGGCTTTTCTTTTCTTGGTGATGCTTACCTTTTTGGAATTCTATATTTCAGGCAAGAAGGAAAGTAGGTGATAGTAATAATGAACCAACGTCATCTGAGAAGCTTCAACAATGCCAAGTTGACAAAGGAAGAAAGGAGGTGCCATTAAGAAGCGGTAAATGTTTGAAGACTACACCAACACCATAGCAACTTCAACAATGCCAAGTTCAAGCTGACAAAAGCCCAAAAGAAGGTGGAAAGAAGAAGTACAAATCATTGTCACAACTCTAGCATGTCTTGCCTTTTGCAGCAACTTCATGTCTTTTATTTCGTCATGTCTTTATTTTTTCTATCACCGGTATGGTTGATATCTTTTGATGTAACTATTTTGGGATGAAGCCATTTTGGATGAAACCTATTTTGGATTAATGGTTGCTGATGTAACTCTTTTGGGATGAAACTATTTTGGATGAAACAACTGCAGAAGTTTATCTTAACAAATGCCCCATTCTTAACCCATTCTAATTGTTTCAAGAATGACCGTGCAGTAGTTTTTGTATACCCATGTGATAAAGGTAACTTGACTTATTTTATAGCATTCATATTAAATAGAATTAATTCAAAGAAAATGCAGAAGTTTGGTGGATCTTATTAATAAACTAATACAAACAAACTAACAAAAAAGATGGATCTTTCACAGATACAACCAAGACAAAAAGCCAAGACAATCTTCCATCCTTAACTTCATTACATTACATTACACAATACAACCAAGACAAACATTAACCTCCATCATCCGAGTCATTAACCTGCATTACATCACATTACACCAAAACATTAACCCCAAAACAAATTTCAATCAATCAACATCCTTTACGTAATTTACCTAACTAAATTGCAAAGAAAATGCTCCAAGAAAACAATAGAGCAGTTTCATCGTCCACACCTTCATTTTCAATTCATCTTCTTGCACAGATTTTTCAATAAGTCGATTCTTCTTCTTGCACATTTTTAATCGAGTCAACTCTTCTTCTTACTTACGATTTTCAATCGAGTCAACTCTTCTTCTTGTATAGTTGTCAATCGAGTCAATCTGTTGTTCTTGCATAACCACTTCATGATGTAATTCGATGATCAAGATTTTCAATTCATGTGTGCACAAAAGAGGATCCTCCCAATAGAAAAGGTCGCAACCTTCACCTCCAACTTTGTTGTGTTAAAACAATAAACATATTCACATGATAACTTATGAACAATAGTTTTGGAATTGATCCCCTTCAATTGAACTAAGAAATTAAGAAAATAAAATTATTCACCCTAATCAATAAGCTTTTCGAAATTAAGAAAATAAAATTACACAAACAAAGATACAATTTTACCTTCCAGTATTGACATCCATAAAACCTCCTTTACAGGTTGTCTTGGTCCAAGCTATGCGCAATTTAGCTCGAATCCCACAGCCACAAAGCACATTACAACTTGAACTATAAGAAGAAAAAGGTGACATATTACGAGTTTCTTTTCGAATCAATGAGCTTTCCAACACTCTTTTCTTCCTTCCAATCGATTTTGCAGAAAAAAAAAAAATGAAAGAATGAAGAAGATGGAAGAAGAGGGACGAGAGGGAGAGGAGAAGAGGCGAGAAGGGAGAAGAGGGGCGAATAGGGATATAAAAGAAGGGGAAAATTAGGTTGGAGGTAATTTTCCCTCCAAAACCAGCTTATTTGTCGACCTACTTGGCAAAAAATTGGACCAGGTGGCCACGTCGGCGTTATGTGGCAGCCACATCATCAAATTTTGCCGGAAAATTAGTCCAGTCAGCTTTCCCGGCTAGATAGGATGATTTTTGCAATGTTTTTAAAAGATACATGACTAAAATTCTCGCCGGGGTAAAAACAGGACGAAAATCGAAAAAAGGGTAAAGTTATCGGACGAAAAATCCAAGTTTCCCTCACTAGCTACATTAAAGCAGACGTAAACTATTAGTTCGGCTTCGACATGCATCATTAACATTATGTAGGTTACACAATAAACAACATCTCGGTTAGAACATCCCTTTACCTCAAATCTTTTGAAGAAAATATGATATTCAACTTGAATCTTCAAGAACTTATAGATCCACAAACAACCACTTCGAATCTACAACCAAAACGAAGTTCTACAATTACTACAACCTTTAAAACATTAAAAAGCTAAGAAAAACTCAAGAACACATCTAGATCTAGAAAATGGGTTTCCGAAACTCTTACCCGATCGGAGTAAAACTTGTATCAAAATTAAGCTCTCGTCAAGGAAAGCATTTTGGTGTAATTGGTTTGTGATTTCAACAGCTGGATTGATCAGATAGTGGAAAGGTCCCTCCCCTCTTCTCTTTTCTTTTTCTTTCTTTCTTTTCTCTATTTCCCTCCTCACGGCCGTAGAAAAAGAATTGGGGGTGAAATGAAAGGGTTTTGGGGTATGTTGGGTTTAAATAAGGGGTATTTCTTCCATAGTCACTCCATTTGCACCATAGACACACGTGAATAATTCTGGACCATACAGTTTGAATTTGAGTTGAAACTGTATGGTCCAGATTCATCCACATGTTTTACTCTTCAAATGGACCCACCATAGAAGAACTCCCCTTAAATAGGTGTTGGTACATTTACATTTTACCCTTAACAAAAGTTACACATTTAAAATACCATAAATACCCTTTAACAATTATCTTGACTCTATTTATTTAATACCCATTAAAAATTATCGAGACAAACAAAATTGTAAAAAGACTTTTACACCCTTTACGAAGATACAGGGTATCGCAGTATCAGTTTCAATCTATACAGAACTAATCATTAAACATGGCTTGAAACAAAACCGGTTTTAAAAGAGGAATGAATCTCTTTTAGTTCCTCTCTACAACCGTATTTTATGAAAAACCTAGGAAGTCGTAACTGATTACTACGAAGAATACCGTCGAGGTCCGGCCACCGAGCTGCTCTTCCGTTCGGCATCAGTCTGGGAGGGAGTTTAACTCCCGATGTTCATTTTTTCGTTAGGTAATACGCTGAAGTGAATAATAATAGGTTTAACCGAGCGAGTCGAGTCCATACTCTCTGAGGGCTCGAGCTCGACTTGACTTGGATACAAACCTTGGTTCGAAGTCGGTCGAGTCATCAAAAGGTAAGACCAACTCGACTCGTTAACTATTTAATACAATTAGACTCGGTTTGTAAATATGATTTTTTTTTAATTCATTTAACTTTCATAGAATACGAGAAAATCGAGCATGACTTGTTTACTACTCGACTTTTAATTAATGGAAATATAAAGTACTACTTAATATGAAGTTTTATAAATATAATTAATTAATATAACTCGATTAACTTACGAGCTTCTCGATTATAAAGCTCGATATCTGATCGATTAATTATTCAAGCAACTCGGCTCGAGTTTGAACTCGAAAAAGAACTTAATTGAATCAAGCTATTTTGCGTGTTAAATACAGATGGTCATTAAACATGCCCTTGATAAATTTTGTGCAATCTCTAGCCAGAAACCGAGTATCAATAAATCTAGATTCCATGTTTCTAAGAATGCTACTGGTCGAGGGCTGCCTTTTTACCAAGAAACTGAAAGAAGTTGTCCCTTTACGGGATTCGAACCTCCACACTCCAGCTCCTGGCCCAGCTGTCAGAACAACACCCAAACCTTTTACCACTAGGCCATATCCAGAAGATTCAAGATTGAGCTTGATGATAGCTTAAAATTTCCCACGAAAATAATTTTCAATTAAGAGTTGGGAATGCAACGTACTGAAGATGGACATTGTATATTTTTTGGCATTCAATTATTTCAGTTTTATTGCAATCGTTTTGGGTCTTGTGAACGAGTAATAAATGACTAGTAATTAGTGTTTAAATTTTTAAAAGACATCTTTAAGGCCATCACATTTTATTTACTCAAGGCACCACAATTTTTTAAAAAACAAGTGCTTATCCTTGACAATACATATTTGATTTTTAAATGATGATCCTACTTAATACACCACGCTTGTAAAAAAAACCAAATATATTATATCCAGAACCTTTTTACTATTGTCATTTTATTATTTATGAATTAGTCTCTTAAACTTACATAATATATTTGTATCTTTTCTACTGAAGAAAAAAAAAAGCAATAATAAAGATACAATCAAAATTACATAATAGATGACACAACGTGATCTCATACCTTGATTTCTATTTGATTAGTTTACATCACAGTCAATTAACACAATTAACACTCATTAAAATCAAATGTGAAAGATCACGTTGCATAACCCGTTTGATTGTGCATCTATCATTACTCAATTAAAAAAAATTTACAGTTACCTAAATCAAAACACAAATTACCACGTTTGCTTCCGTTGCCACTGCTGCCCGTTTCTTCCTCCAAAATCTTGCACAGCTACTCAATGCTATGTGGCGTTGAATCCACAGCCACAGGTTGAACGAGTTAGCTGAGAATACACTTGTGCCGCTGTTGAAATTAATTAATTAATTTTTATTTTTTTTTTTGTGGATTCTTTTATTTGGTAAGTAACGACAATCGTGACAATAATGAACTTAGGAGCATTGTTATATGTTCAATGTTCCAACCTGTAACGCTTCAACAAAATGTATTCGATGAATAACATATTATATATTTAACCCTGCATCACAGATTTGCAACGACAAACCTCAAACTGACATTTGGATTGCTGGCCTGAGTGCTTTGACTTTGGTTGGCGGAATCACAGCAGACCACCAACACATAGCCCTTGTTTGTTTTGGAGAGAGTTTTTTAGGGGTTTTTTTATCAGCATCACCAATCATTTCTTCTGATTCTCCCACCAATCAAATCTTCAACTACAAATAAAAAATATTAAATCATCTCTCATCATTTCACTTTATCAACTTTATTACATTTTTACCATTATTTTATTCATTATTCTACTTTATTTCATCAATCATTTCATAATCTACACCAATCATTATTCTACTTTATTTTACCCCATCAACTTTTTAATCATTACTTCAATCACTTTATCTTAAAAAACTCTAAAAAAAACTCCAACTCAAAACAAACGTAGCCATAGTGATTTATCAGATGTAAGGCTCAAGATTTTTATTTTCAAATTATTTGCTGGGCTGTATGTTAGATGTAATTTTCATGGTGTTTGCAGAAGCCGTTATGTTGTATAGGAAAAACTATTGCTTACATACATAATTGTTTTCGTAGATTGCCAATGAGCTTCTAAAACGCCGCCAGTAGCTAAGCTAGCCATATATGTCATAGACTTTGGAGTACAAATTACCCTAGACTCCAATAGTTCATACTGCAAAGGTAAGCTTTCAAACTCGACGATGAGTTTAGTTAGCTCAACCATGGTCTTCATCAGCAAGATGAAAGCTTTAAACTATCTTTTAACCGTAGTTAAGTCACGAGGTAGCTGTCACGAGAAGCGCAGCGGATTAGGCCATACGGTTAAGGGATCGAAGGTGTGATATGTGTTGAAATTGACCATACTTCATTGTAAGAGCCATAAGAACTAGAACTACTTTTTCATCCCAATCGAAATGGCCTAACATTTCAAATAAACACATTGTGTTTGTGTGTAAATCTCCTTCCTCTGAGCATATTCTGAATATCTGCAAACTTTAAACATCCAGATGAATAATGTGCAAACATATAATAGAAGTAGCTTTGATGCTTATAAGGTCATTGCCTAAAAGGTTTCTTGGTCCGTGGTTTGAATTGTTTTGTAGCATTAAGCATTCATATATATTACTCCCTCTGCCCCGTAAAAAAGGGCCTTTTGGCTTTTTAGTGGCGTCGTAAAATACAAGTCCTTCTCTCAAAACAATACAATATTAAATGCATTGTTTTTACTTTCACACTAAACAATGTAATATTATTAGTCAGTCTCAGAAAACAATACAATATTTTGCATTGAAATATAAAAAAATAACTCATTTATTAGGTTTTTTTTTAAAACTGTATGAAATGACCAAAAGGCTTTATATTATGGGATGGAGGGAGTATGGTGCAAAAGCATTTGGGTGACATTGTCCCTGCTTCTTTTTCTTTTTAATGTTTTTATCTCCTTTTGATACATGGAACGACATGAGATGTTAGTTGTGTGTCTTTTACACGTCTATGTGAAATAATAGGAAGTTGATAATGATCTCTCTATACATCTCTTTTGAGATTTCATGAAAACACACTAGCATTCTTTGGTATGTCTTTGTTACATGATGGTCCCACTGTCACACAATTGGATGTATTATAGAACATTCTGAAAAACACATATTTTTCTATTTCCCTTAATTCCTGAAGATGTGAACCACATTATGATCAATGAGTTTGAAAATTATCCAAAAGGCTCGAATTTAAGAAGAATTCCGATATCTTTGGGAGGAGATGGGATCATGGGATCATCACTTCTGATCCGAATCCATGGTGGCAACAGTGGAAAGTACCATTTTGAAAAGAAAAAAAATTACTAGTCATAGTTAGCACTTTTCTAAAGAATTTAGGAATTACCTCCCATTCATTCCAATGATGTCATCTTGGCGACACTTCATATCTTCTATCGAAATCTCTTCTTCATTTGAAATAGTCTTGTTTTCATTTGTATTCCCAACTTCATGTGAAGTCATTTTATCTTCATTTGAAGGCTCTATATGAATAAAACTCAAAAAGATCCATACTTTTTTAACTAATGCTGATGAGGAAGTGATTTAATGAAGCACTTAAAAAGTTGGTTAGAAAATGTGATGATAATCACAACTTTCTAAAAATGGATTTTTTTTTTAAAGAGAAGAGGAAGATAATGATAATGGTGATATGAGTAAGAGAGAGATGAAATAGGGTTGAGAAGGAGATAAAGGAAGGAGGAGGAGATATATGATGAAGAAGATGAAGAGACGAAGAATATTGGAGAGGAAGAACAAGTTTGGACGATGGAGAAGGAGGAGTTCGATATTGGTATAATTGTTTTGGAGGGAAAAAAAATGTGGTGCCTAGGTGAAAGGGTGAATTTGTATAAATCAAAAGTTAATGGGTTGTATTGTAGTTATTTTGATAAGAGAGGAATTTTATTTCCATGTGTGGTGCCTTAAGTATAAATGGCAATTATGTAATTATACTGTGGTGCCTAAAGTAGATTAGCATGTGAAAATGTGGTGCCCTCAATTTGGGTGCCCAAGTAGATTGCATGTGCCTATAAAGACACCTTTTTCAAAATTGTTTTAGTCTTTCAAAGAATCATTGTTTCTGTAAAGAAACAAGCACAAGATACAAAGTTTAACAAAGCTAAAAACCTGAAACCGAACCTAACTAAGTCGAACCAGAAAGATGGTTGCACAGCTGAACCCAGTCCAATTTGGTTCTTAAAATTTAAGAACCGTCAACTACAATTCGGTCTAAAAATCCTTGAAAACCGGCTGGACTAACCATCTTTGTTTCCTTCCCTCTTCATCCTTTATCATTTTTATTTCAGGCTTAAATATTCTAAGCTAAACAAGTGTGTTTCTGGCCCGAAATGGACTAGAAATTATTGTAAAATTGCAGAAAATTGAGATAACGGAGAAAAAAGGGGGTGAAGATGATAGAACATTTAGGGAGAAAATTCAGATGATATCTCATAGTATAATCGATTACAATGCAACAACTTCCTTTTATACTTCTGACGTAACTAAACCGAAAAGAGAAACACAACTGCATTGCTGACGTAAAAGGGTAGTCGGGTGATGTCACCCTTACTAACGGTCCAAACGGTCAATATAAAAATAATTTTCTTTTCTAATTTTAAGACCGATTCATGACGGTTTCAATTCAAAGAAATACCAGATACAAGAACATCTAGAGGTAATCACTTTTTCTTATGCTGAAAATTGTAAGTTGTTTGGAAGAGCTATATCTTTTTCCCAAGGGGGAATTGCTCATATAGCTTTTTTTTAACTTGTCATTGTCTATTTAGTCCTTGACTAAATATCTATTTAAAAACAAAAGGAAAAACCTTATTTCCCTGTGTTCCCGAAATTGCCCCAACCTCCATCAGCCCCAAAATCCCCAAAATTCACCCGACACTTAGCCAAATTCTCCATCTTCTTCTTCCTATCAACACACACATAACACACAAAACCTTGTTTTCCAATTCTTCCCCAAACTTTGCTCTCGTTGTCATCGTCTTTTCTCTTAAAATCATTTACCTACCTCCAATTCCTGAGTATTTATGCTCTTCTTATCAATCTACACGATTTGAATCAAATTTTCCCAGGAGGATCTTCAAGAAACAGAATTTTTGCAGGAGAATCTCAATATCGAATTGATTGGTAAGTAATATACAATTTGTTGTCTTTAATCGATTTAAGTGTGTTTTGTGTCTTTAATCGATTTAAGTGGGTTTCGTGTCTTTAATCGATTTAAGTGTGTTTTGTGTCTTTAATCGATTTAAGTGGGTTTCGTGTCTTTAATCGATTTAAGTGTGTTTAGTGTAATGGGTTGTTTGATTTATAGTTTATGATGAATTTGATTGTGAAAACGAACTGTGTAGCTCTGCTTTAATTTGTGGTATTGAATTAAGTGTGTTTATGATAATGCATGCAGATTAATTGCCAATTTGGTTGAATTGTGAAATGGGTTATTTTATTTGGAGTTTGTGATGAATTTGAATGTGATAGCTCTGGTTTAATCTTTGGTATAATGAATTGTTTGTTAGATTTTGTATGTGAAACTAGATTAGTCGTTGGTATATTCTTCTTGTTTGATATAATCATTTTTTGTATTGTAGTAAAACATGAAGCTCAAATATGAACTAACATCGGAAGACAGGAGCAAAAAGTGTCATATATTCAACAGAAGTTCCATCGATAAAGCCCAGCATGTGTTTGAAAAGTTAGACGGTAAACACAAAAAACTGTTTAAAGCTTCATGTTTTGGTAAGTTACTTGAAATTCGTGAAATTAGATTGAATCAACTTGTTCATTAGTTTGTGATGAGGGTGGCAAAGACTTGAAGGGAGGACGAAATTTGGTTTGTTGTTGGAGAAAAACAACTAAGATTTGGTTTAAAAGAGCTTACGCTTGTTTGGATTTGAATGTTGGCAAGAAATTTGGGTTTGGTGATCAACAAAAGGAAAATCTAGTCCGATTGTTACAACTTATTTGAAGAAGAAGACATCAATAAAAAGAAAGGATCTGCTCGACGTGTTTGATCGAGCACACATTAAGAATCAAACCGATCGATACAAACTAGGATTGTTGGTTGTTTTGGCTTATGTTGTGTTGGGTTGTGAGGAGAATTTACAGTTGAATTGGTGGTGGTTTGATTTGGTGGAGGATTTGAATGCATTCAACAAGTTTCCATGGGGGAACTTGTCTTATAAAAGCACCATTCATGTGTTCAATCGGGACTTAAGTGATTGGTTCAAAAAGGATGTGATAAATATTCATTGTATGGATTCCCGCATGCTTTCATGGTATGTATTCGAATATCAGCATTATTGTAATTCAGAATTTTTATATAAATGTTTAATAGTTTTTTGTAAATGTTATGTTATGTAGGTATGGGCAGTTGAAGCCATCCCGTATTTACAGAAAAAGGGGATCCTTGTTAACTCAAGAGGTCTTCCAAGAATGGTGAAATGGGAAGTGACAACGAGGGTGAACTCTGCGAAAGTCGAAGCGCTTTTGCAGTTGGAACAGGTTTGAATAGATATTTTTTTAGGTGTACTTATATTTTGTTGTTGTTTTTATGAAGTTTTAATTGATATTTATGAAACGAATTCAATGTAGATAAAAGTTCTACCAAAGCTTGTTCCAAGTGTAGCTGAGGCACGTAAACCATATTACGTCGCATTAACGAAACATATCGGTTATTGTACCGACAACGGGGAGGATGATACGAAGGACAACGTGGAGGCAGTTTCTCCCATGCAAGAAAGTCATCAACCCGATATTGCTTTGAAAAAGAAGGTGGAAGTTTTGGAGAAGATGGTGGATGCTTTGCAAAAGAAGGTTGATTTGATGGCGGGTAATTTAGTTTGTGAAAAATGCAAAAATGTCATGAATCCTTTTAGTGACATGGTTGGAGGTCATGAAAAGGAGGAATCTGAAGAAAAGGAGGAGGACGTGATGGCGGATGATGGATGTGATGAGGGGGAACAATCTGAATCAAAGGAAGAGGACGTAATGGCGGAGGGCTCGAATGAAAAAAGTGCATTGGAAGCTATAATGGCGTTGCATACTTCTGTGATGGCGGAGTACATGAAGGAAAAAAGTGCAAGGGAAGGTACATTTTTTAAAGTCCATATGTGAATTAATGTTTATATGTGAATTATTCTTTTTTTATATACTAGTAATTAATGAAAAAAGCAAGAACATTTGATTTGTGAATACTGTGTTTTGACTCGGTTGCCCTAGTACACTCGACAACCGAGGAAAGACGGTGATTATGGTGGAAGATGAAGATGAAGAACTGGAAGGTACTTTTTTTTTTAAAAAAAATTAACATAATTTCGTTTATTATGTTAATGACTAGTAATCCTAACTAACAACTAGTTTATTTAGAGGAAGGATTGCCCTTGTTGGTACAGCATGGAGCACGTATGGTGCGGAAAGTGGAACATGTTGAAGCGAAGCCTCCTATTAAATCCCTTGAAAAGAAGGAAACTTAATGTTGATGTATACGATCCGTGCCGAGAAGCGGATCAGCGTTGATGGAATGCTACGAAAAGTGGCTACTTGAAGTTGGAGATGGCGAGTACGCCGAATTTTTGTTCCTTGAAGTAAAACTTTAAGTCCATTTGTTCATTTTATAATAATTTTAATTCTGTAATCCGAACTTTTTTACAGCGATTTGGTTGTGTGGTTGGTTGATTACGAACTTCCATATTGTTCTTTGAAAGCTGTTGTTGATGGTGAAGCATTGCCAAGCTTTGTAAGCCTGCTTTATTTTTAAAGTTGCAGCAAGATATTAAAGTATCTGCTTTAGGGTTAGGGTTTAGTGATATATAAATTTGAATCTGATTTTGGATAGTGCATTGTGCGAGATCCGAGGCGCGACAGAATGCGCACCCGGCATTATTTGAACAAGATGCATGTGTTCTTAATAGCCGTTTTGCATATTTTGTGAAAGTTTCCTTCAAAGACTATGTGGAAGGGAAGAAAAGGAGAAAGAGAACAAGGGATGACAAAAGTAAACCGTCGAATGTTGAAACAATTCCTAAAAAGTTATGTATAACACTGTTGAACTATGTGAAAGGAAAAGCTCCACATGTAAGCAAACCGTGGTCTGTTTGCCGATATTTTTATGTTCCGATTGTTGCGCATTTCATTGGTTTGTATTGAGGATTGATATCGACGAGCGGAAGATATGTGTGTATGATAGCCTCCCGGGGCATGTTAAAAAGGCAGTCTTAGATGGTTGGTTGGAGCCACTTGAAGTCGGAATAACGTACATGTTGAAGAACTTTGTAGTGGGTTATGAGAAGTACAGTTTAGAGAAGTTCTCGGTTGAGAAAGTGACATGCCTGCATATTCAAGGAAATGGGTAAGTTTGATTTCATATATTCAAAGTGTAGATACATTTCTTAGTTTTTAAGACGATGTTGGTTTAACTTATTTGAATATTTTGTAGGGTTGATTGTGGTTTATTCGCCATTAAATGGATTGAGTTCTTGATAGGGAGACAGGATGTGCGATCTCTTCAGGTTGAATACATGCCGATGTGGAGAAAGAAGCTAGTTACGGAATTGTTAGCATGGTGTTTTGAGCCATAAACATTTTAAGCCGTTTAATATTTTATGATGTTTTGTACTACTTTTTAACATTAAATGCTTTATGCAATTTAACATTTCTACCTGTTTAACATGTTATGATGTTTAAGTTTGTTAGAGTATAAGATATTGAATGGAATGTATGATGCAATCACAATTTCATCACAAGTTTAAGCTTGTTACAGACATCATTACTAAAATTCGATGATGTTTGTGGAAAAAAAATTATTAATAGAGTTTTAATATTATATAAAAGGCTTTTAAATGAGATAATAGTTAAAATAAATACAAACACTTTTAAATGAATAATGATACAAATACTGCATGATATCACAATTTCATCACAATTTTAAGCTTGTTACAGACATTATTAATAAAATGGGATGATGTTTTTGGGAAAAAATTATTAATAGACTTTTATAGCAAGAGATAATTAAATTAAAAAACTAAAAGTTTGTGGTTATATTTAAATGAGATAATAATTAAAATAAATTAAATTAAAAAACAAAAAGTCGGTGGTTATATGTCATTATAAAGAATTTAAAGCGTTGTGTTTAATAAAGAGGTATGTGAAGAGGTTATTTGAAGAATGAAGCGGCATGTCAACAACACGCTATTTAAACACCCTATTTACACTAAGATAGCGCCCCTATTTTCTGATAAGGAATTTCAATTGAAAGAAAAAAAAGGCGAAAATGAATCCAGAAAACCAACAAGGTGATCTAAGCATTCAAGATTTGAAGAAGGCGATTGATGGTATGCAGAAGGAAATGGAAGCGAAGAAGAAGCGAATCGACTACCTGAATTTAGAGGCGAAGGAACAGGACATGGCGGTAACCCAACTAACTACGGACGTTGAAGCAAGGGAGGGTGAGATAGTGATTCTGAGATCGAGGTTCAAGTTCTACTTGGATAAGATTAATGAACTTGTCAAACTGGTGAACAATGTGTACACTGCAACCGTGCGTGATCTTCCTGTCGCTGAGATCCCTAACTGAATGGGTTGATTAATCAAGTTTTTTATGTTAAGTTTTTAAATTTTCATTTTAATATGTTTAATTTGAAGTTTTTGAATTTTGTATCATGTTAAGTATGGAGATTTTTATTTCACTTCTATAATTTCCTCTAGTGTTTGTTTTTACTTTTTTTTTTTTTGTTGTTTTCTCACCTTTTATGTTTTATTTTCTATTATTGTTCAGATAAAAAAAGTTATCATTGATAGAAAGAATTTAAAAAAAAAAAATCAGGGATAAAATAACTTAAAGCGTTGTGGTTAATAAAGAGGCATGTGAAGAGGTTATTTGAAGAATGAAGCGGCATGTGAACAACACAAGTTTCAAAGGATAGTTCCAAAACCGTTGTAAATTAGTATTATTATAAAGCATTCATGAAAAGATAAAGAATGTATCACAAGTTTAAGCTTGTTACAAAACCCTAAAATGAAAATTAATAATGAATGGGAGGAGTTTTGCATTGAAATGCATTTTGAGTTCCCGTGTCATTGAAAATTGCAATTAATTGATGCACTAATGACACAGATATAGAAAATATTTAATAATTGCACTTAATAATAATTAATTGATTCATTTATGACACAGATATAGAAAATATTTAAAAGAAATGTTACATAATTCTTGAAAGGAACATTGAAAAAGATGAACATAAAACTTTCATTACAAAAGAGATGAACACAAAAATAACAATAAAAACATAAAACTTGCATTAAGAAAAAACAAACATGAACATAAAAATAAAAATAAAAGTTCACAAACAAGAAACAGTGACAAATAATTGGTAGGTAGAAGAGTTATGGATATCGGGTTTTTATGCACCATAACTTTTCTTTGAAATTGGGCAGGGGTTCAATCTTTTGCCCTGATGCCTTGTTGCAAATCTTGACAAGTTCATTTATCTTGGTCTCGTAGATCTTCATTTGTTCTTTGACATTAGCCAACTCCAAATCCCTTGACTCTATTTCCTCAAACAGCTTCATGTTGATCATTTCCATTTGATTCGAAAGATCAGAAGTTAGGTTTAACATGTCTTTCTTTGTTCATTTAGTTGAGGCTTCAATTCCTTCAGTTGTTGGGTGAATTCGTTCCTCTCCATCTTTTTCTTCGAATTAGTTTTTGATTAAATTATAATCTTGGCAAATATGTGTATCAGCATATGTACATATATATATGTATGGGGGAATGAAGGGCTATATGGCGTTCCAATTAAATGATGTGTCGTTCTAGTTGAATGGATGTGGCGTTCCAATATTTTTTTGGTGGTTACCATTTTATTTTTAATTTTGTACAAACCCTTGTTTTTTTGGTTAAGAATAAAAACCCTTGTTATCTCTCTCAAAAAAAAAAAAAAAAAAAAAAAAAAAAAAAAAAAAAAAAAACCTTTTTATCCAAACGTCGGGGTATATCCAAACGTCGCGTATATCCACATTTAAACATCGTGGATTTAAAGGGTTTTGAATCGGTTAAAAAATTTATAATAAATTGAAGAAAAACATACCAAACGTTGGCTATATCCGAACCCCTTTGGAAAGGTGTACATAAACCATCTATAAATACCACATTTTCCCATTGTAAAATTACAATAAAATTATACATAATACAAGCAAAGTAAAAGAAAAATCATGGAAGCAATTAGAAATCAGATTGACACCCTGAGATGTGAAATGCATTATGAGGTTGACTCATTAAGTAAAAAGTTTGATGAAGAGATTGAAGCAAGAGATTGTGAGATTACTTATTTGAAAGATGGCATTGAAGAATACAAGAAGAGGATCAATATTCTTGTGAACCTTTTCAAGATGATTCAAAGAGAAAGTGAATCCCTAAAGATTTCAGAGATACCGTAATATTGACGCATTCTTATTTGTTGCATTTGAAGTCTAATTTTTGTTTTTTTTGAAGTTTATGTTTTGTTTTTCTAAGTTTAATTTTTGTTTTTTTGAAGTTTATCTTATTATTTACGATGTAATCCAAAACGAATATATTATATGATATCTGTTTTTGCATGATATTTGTTTTTATTTATAAATGAATGGAGGTATATTTTAATCTTGATCACAAGCTTAACCTTGGTACATTAATAATTATTTTGAATCGCATGTTTTTTTTTCGGGTTCACATGTTTGTACTCTCTGAATAATAAGTATATTACAATAAAAGAAAAGCATTTTCCCTGAATAAGTATACTCCAATAAATAAAAAGTTTTTTCTATGATTCCCTGAATAAATATCGAGTATATATCTAGTATATCCCATGTTTTATGTTAAGAAAAATAGTAGTTTCGAGAAAAGTAATCTAATTCATGTTTCTAGTATATCGATAAAAGTATGTTCTTTTTCTAAAGTTTCAATTCTAGTTTGAAATTGAAAATTTGTTGTTCTTACTAAAAAAAAATGAATAAACTGGTTGGGTATGTAAAGAAGAGTCACAAGAGAATACTAAAGATCCGAGGTATAGAATTTCTCAATTTTGACACAAGGTACTTATTAGATCGAATGTACTTATTCGATCTAATTGAATGATTTTGACGTATCCAGACTAATACCAATTTAAGTCATAAATAAATGAATATTACAATAAATACATTATTTCCTATGATTTCATAATTAAATAATATTACAATGTTCCATTCATTATTTGATATAATATGATTTAATATTTACACTATATAAAGAAAGAAATAAGTCATGAAAAAAAATTCAATTCATCACCGAAAACTCGATGGAAAAAGCGGACGGAATCAATTCCATTCCAAAAAGAAGAAAACAAAGAGGCATACGCATGGGATTCTGAAAAGGTTCCGATTTGATTGGTTTGGCAGGGGGGACAGGGGGCAGGGGAATGTCGGCTGACTGTGCATCTGTTGCATCGTTGACCGTGCCGCCTCAATCTCAATAATTTCCCAAGGTAACCGTAAGGTGCCCTCTTTGAAGGATTCGGATGATTTAATGGGGGGAGGGGGGAAATCATTTTTTTTTTATATTTAGAGGCACTACTATGGCAAACCCGAGATAACATTTGGTAATCCGTAACGAGTGTCTTAAACACTTAGCCCGAGATAACGTTTGGTAATCCGTAACGAGTGTGCTAAACACGATATTCCTACATTAGCCTGAGATAACGTTTGGTAATCCGTAACGAGTGTGATAAACACGATATTCCTACATTAGCCCGAGATGACAAAGTGGAATAACGTTTGGTAATTAGTAACGAGTGTGATAAACACGATACCCCTACATTAACCCGATATAGCATTTGGTAATCCAAAACGAGTGTGATAAACACGATACCCCTGCATTAACCCGAGATGACAAAGTGGAATAACGTTTGGTACTCCAAAATGAGTGTGATAAACACGATACCCCTGCATTAACCCGAGATGACAAAGTGGAATTACGTTTGGTAATCTGTAACGAGTGTGATAAACACGATACCCCTATATTAACCTGATATAGCATTTGGTAATCCAAAACGAGTGTGATAAACACGATACCCCTGCATTAACCCGAGATAGCATTTGGTAATCCAAAACGAGTGTGATAAACACGATACCCCTGCATTAACCGAAGATGACAAAGTGGAATAATGTTTGGTAATCCGTAACGAGTGTGATAAACACGATACCCCTACATTAACCCGATATAGCATTTGGTAATCCAAAACGAGTGTGATAAACATGATACCCCTTCATTAACCCGAGATGACAAAGTGGAATAACGTTTGGTACTCCAAAACGAGTGTGATAAACACGATACCTCTGCATTAACCCGAGATGACAAAGTGGAATTACGTTTGGTAATCCGTAATGAGTGTGATAAACACGATACCCATACATTAACCCGATATAGCATTTGGTAATCCAAAACAAGCGTGATAAACACAATACCCCTGCATTAACCCGAGATAGCATTTGGTAATCCAAAACGAGTGTGATAAACACGATACCCCTACATTAACCCTAGATGACAAAGTGGAATAACGTATGGTAATCCGTAACGAGTGTGATAAACATGATACCCCTACATTAACCCGAGATAGCATTTGGTAATCCGAAACGAGTGTGATAAACACGATACCCCTGCATTAACCCGAGATGACTAAGTGGAATAACGTTTGGTACTCCATAACGAGTGTGATAAACACGATACCCCTACATTAACCCAAGATAGCATTTGGTAATCCAAAACGAGTGTGATAAACACGATACCCCTGCATTAACCCGAGATGACAAAGTGGAATAACGTTTGGTAATCCGTAACGAGTGTGATAAACACGATACCCCTACATTAACCCGAGATAGAATTTGGTAATTCAAAACGAGTGTGATAAACACGATACCGCTGCATTAACCTGAGATGACAAAGTGGAATAACGTTTGGTAATCCGTAACGAGTGTGATAAACACGATACCCCTGCATTAACCCTAGATGACAAGAGCCACTTCACTATATAAAGGTCCACTAGAAAACATAACACAAACACTTCTCATATCAGTTACTCTCATTCATAGGATCAATATACCGTTTTCATGACTGTGAGGGAATTCGGTATCACATAGTCGATGATGTGTTCAACGACGTACACCCTAATCGTTTTGAGAACTTGGGGGTGGCAAGAATGTTCGTGGTTAACTGGTAGATGCGGCACATCCATCCAGAAGAACAATTCTTGGTTGTAATGGGTCAACCCCTATACGAAATGAGACGCATTCATCGCCGGTTGGCCAATCGAGGCTGGCAAAGGTTAGCTCAACACCCTGTTCATGTCAATGTTGACGTGGTACGTGAATTTTATTGCAATGCTTCTTCTATGCCTGATAACTGTTACGCAATTGTACGTGGAGTCCGCGTGGATTACAGTCGTACTTTTCTTAACAACTATCTTTGTTTACCTATTGCTTCTTCTATGCCTATTGATGTTGAGTACGTTGACGAGACTCGTGCTCTAGAACCTTCCGTGCATTGTGTTTGCCCGGGTGCAGTTTGGATTCGAAATGGTGATTACAATGAGCTCGCTTTGCCGTTTACCCGCATGGCCGGTGAAAGTGAATATTGGCATCGTTTTGTCCAGTTTAGGTTATTGCCACCTCGTCATTCGTACACCGTCTCAGCATAACAACTTCTCCTCATTCATACTATCATGACTAATACACCTATTGATGTTGCTGACATAATGTTTTGTGAAATTAGAAGAGTGACCGAGAGTACACGTGAAGTCGGACTTCCTTACGGGACATTCATCACCGCCATAGCATGAGAGCAAGTGGTGTAGATTTTTATATGGATGATGAGATTATCGAATCATGAATCATAATGTATTAACGAACTTGTTTTATTGTAATATCGTTTATTGTAAGATTTTTGGTAATTTCTTTTATTTTATGTGGTTATTGTTTATTGTTAAATGTTTTATTTTAATCGTTTATTGTATGTTTTTTTAATTTGTTTGGTAATATCTTATGTTTTGTTATTGTAATGCAATAATAATGCGTGATATATTCGATAATGTTATTATTATATATTTCATTGTTACTTTGTTGTAATAATTATTATTTATTTCACTATATACAAGTGTATTGTTGTTATATAAAAAAGATATGTACGGTATTGTTGCTTACCACCCAAATTCGTTTGTTTCCCTCCACAAATTTCCCCAATTCATTACCCTAATTCCCTCCAGAAATTTCCCCACCCAAATTCGTTCGTTTCCCGCTACATTTTCCCCAAAATTCGAATTTTCGTTCAAATTTCAAAGAGAATTGACGAAGGGGGCTGAGTAATTAGAGCATAGGAACTCCTCTCTCATACTTCAATCATCCAATTTTCCGGTTCTGTCCCCTTCCATCGCCCTCACCTTCTCCCCCTTCTCTCTCCCCAAGAACCATAAATTACCTTATCCCATCTATAATCAAGCACTTGGAGCAATGTTTTCACGAATGCGCAGGTATTTCAACCCGTGTTATTTGTAGTATATATTCATCCTTAAAAAGTTATATTCTTGTTTGATTAATTTATGTAAATTGTTTGCAGTTACTAAGGGTGTTTGAATCCGATTCCGGCATAAACAACCCCCTGTGCTTACTCTTTCATGAATTTGCAGGTATTTGATGTGGTTTTTTTGAAAAGTGATTTCCTTGCTTTGTCTCGTTCGGAAGAACAAATATCTAATCAATGTTGCTGCTATTATTTTATTTGTGAAGAAAAATGTGTTGTAAGGGGAAGATAGTAATCATTTCTTTAGCACAATATTAACTAAAATAACAAGTTTTTAACTTTCTGGTGAACAAACTAGAATCTGATTGATTCTTTGTTTGACTAAAATTAACGTTTTGAACTTAACTTTCTATTAAGCATATGACTTTGTGATCAATATTGGTGGAACTTTGATTAATACTAAGACGATTGTTTGATATTGACATTACCGCTGTTAGAGGAGGCCGGATATGGTTGTTCTCAGATTGGCTTGTTTATCCATCCCCTGTTTTTTTTTCCATGAGCTTATGGGCTGCTATGTTAACAATGTGTGAGCATATGTTAACAATGTGTGAGCAGATGGTATAGGCCATTTTATCTCATTGACTGTTTGTATTTCATTGACTGTTTGCAATTCCCCCACTTTCTTTAAGAATATGAATAATAATATTTTTTATTCACTGGTTTAATTTCTTATCTTGCAACAGCATGAACTCAGATGCAATTTTTTCCTTTGGCATGATGAATTGTCTTCATATACCGGGACACAAGAAGCTATCAATAACTCCTTCAACTTGGTGCGGAAAGTAGTTGTCAATCAAAAGGAGATTGAATTGTTAAAGAAGAAGCGAGAAATGGACGTGGAAAAAATGGAACACGTTGAGATCAATGTTACCGAGTTAATGAAACGTTTGGAGATCACAGCTCAAATGGTGAGGAAGGACAAAGACAGGATTGATCGTACTGAGACACTAATTGAGAAGCTTAGGCAGAAGAACGAATCACATTCAATGAAAAAGATATTATTGACTATTATGGGGGGTTGTATTATTATGTATTTAGTATTCCATGTTGGTAATTAACAAACATTGTGTTGTACCAGTTCTTTTTTTCCTTAACTATTGATATTTTCACTTTTGTCTGTTTAAAACACAATTAACTTGAAATTTTTTGCAGTTATAACTTAACATACTTGAAATTGTTACCACTTACAACAAAACATACTTAAGCTTGTTATTATACCAGGTACAAGACAACATACTTAAACTTATTATAAAACAAGTTACAACACAACATACTTATTAGACTACTTAAAACACAGCATACTTCAACTTGTTATAAGACCAGTTACAACACATCATACTTAAACTTGTTATATGACCAGTTACAACACAACATATAATCAGTTTGTTATCATTGTTTAGCTTTATTAATTTATATGAATGTTGACTTGGTGATATTTGACATTTACACGGCCGTTGATTTTCATATGCCACCAATATGCTCTCCCATTGTTAGGCTAAGAAAGCAGAGAGGCTTTCGCTGTCGTGGCAAAACAGGTTATCGATACTATTTTGAGGCAAGTGATAGAATCGACTTTCTACCTACGGTTTCATGTTTTCTGCTTTTTTTTTTTATCTTATGGAGGTGCTGTTCAGATGTAATGCCAATTGCTAGTTCTTGCGACACATTTTACTACTCCTTTGAGATATTTGGGAAACTATAAGTTATGGCATGAAACTCTGTTGGAGCATGTGATTAGTCTATTATTCGTGACAGTTATGCTAACAATTCTACCTTCTCTATATGTGTAGCTATGTAGACAGCAATGCAGTTGTCAATAAATACAGTTGACTAGTATGTTAGTATCTTCACCATTGACTTTTGTGACGCATTGCAGCTCTGGGATGATTGACTTAAAAGAATTGTCTTTGGTCCATGGAAAAGCTGCTTGGATGGCCTACTTGGTGATGAATCTTGATCTCCTAGTTCTGTTTAAGGAGCATAGTTTTCAAAGCATAATTTAAGGAGCGTACTACATAACTTTTATGTTTTTAAAGCTAATTTTCTCTTCTTTTTTTTTTAAAAAACCAACATATTTGGAAACGGTAAAAGAAATTGTCGCAGCTTGAGCTATCCGAACTTGTGGCTGCCTGGTATTGCCACGTCATAAATTTATACGTGGGGATCTTTTTGGAAACTTGAGAATTTTTTTTTGAAAAATGAGAAAATATGCTTTAAGAAGATAAAAGTTATATGCTTTGAAAACCATGCTTTATCCTGATTGGAATTAAATTTTTTTTGTTGTGAACTAAGTTGTTAATAGTCTTTCAATACTGTGCTCTGTTGATGAAATTGAGCAGGACATCTATTGTCTAGATGCTAATGGCTCTCTTTTTGACGCCGCGTTACTTTCTGCAGTTGCGGCTTTTTCAAACCGTAAGTTTTTTATTTTTCTATCCTTAAGTATTCTTTCAATGGTGTTTATATAATTACCCGTTCGCCATTTTTACCTGATGTATTTTCATATCATGCAGTACAATTTCCTGTTGTTTCTCTAAGTGAAGAAGGAAGAGTTGTTCTTGTTTCTGAAAACAATGGTGAAGGGAAGTTTGAAAAAGAGGCTGTGAACAAAGAGAGGAGGAAGCTAAATATGAAAAATATACCATTCTCATTGACATGCATAATTACACAAAAACTACATCCTAGCAGACCCTACTGCTGAAGAAGAAACTATCATGGACACTCATTTCACCGTCGTGCTCGATACTTCTGGTCAACTTGTTTCGTTTTGGAAGGACACAAAGAAACCTTAGTTGGCAACGAATGATTTTGTGTCCCACACTAATAGTCGTCTCTTTTTCGGGTAGGCAGTTGTTAAAGCTACCACAATTGATTTACTTTCAGGGCACCACAATACATTCACAAAATCTTTTGTATGAGTTGAAAGTGTATTTTCGACCTCTGTAAATTCGAATCTAACCCGAAATGTAATGCTTTGTAAATTCAAAAGAAAAATTGGTTAATTGTGATGCCAATTTCATCATGAATTCTCAAATAAAATGTCTATTACTTGAAACTAAATTATGAATAAATTGAATATTACAATGACTGACAGCTATGATGACCCAAATCAGGCCATTATACATAGAGCAACAATCCATAAGCAAAATTGGAACACAGAATCCTCAAATATCCTCCTGGCTTTACATTAGCTATGGAGGAAGAATTCAAGAATGTCATCTCTCATGCCTTTTAACAACTATACATTTCTTTTTTTATATCTAAACATCATCTCGAACCGTTGATTTGAACTACTCATAAAGGATCATCGTACATCCAACAGAGCCGCTGACTGGTCCCACGTCCTCGTATGCCGATTCTTCTGATTGATCGTTTCCACTTGTTCTGACTTTTAACGGCTTCAAACTACACGATAGCCGCCCCCGGTTGAAAAAAGAGTGTCCCCCTTTTTTGTCTTTTTTACAAATTTAGACTAGACATGTTTGTACACTGTTAACATCCCGCGGCTTTCAAGAAATTGTCGTATGGACTTGATGCAGGCAGCCTGAACGACTGAGGGTTATTATGGTGGTATTCAACAGCACAGAGTGTGGGAAGAGGACCGACCGGCTTCATATGAGCTACAGCTTCATTCTGGTCGACAAATGGATTCCCGGCCTGCTGATTTCATTGCAACTGAGTATCAGAATGCCACACGATATTTCTTTCATAAGAATGATTAAAAACAACAATGAATATATTCGTTGAAACAACCAAGAATCACAAGGGCTAAACAAAATATATATATATATATATATATATATATATATATATGTGTGTGTGTGTGTGTGCTTGTGTATGTATGCAGCAATATATATTTGACTACTAGATGCACAAGTCAAGAAATATGGGGGATAAACGTGCCAAAGATAAAAGCTTGTAAGAGTTGTTTAAAACATGTTGAATCACAATCCAAATGTGAAACAAGGAGCCCACGTATCTGCTAAAAAAATTATCTACACATTTATAAATGGAAATTACCAGGTGGAAGTTTCTAGATTTCTGCATGTTGTAGTCCATCTTTTTATCAGCATTCGATGAAACCCTAGCTAACAAACTCCCTTGTCTTTGCTGTAAGTTCATTAAATGGGACATCTTCTGTTGTTTGCCCATCAAAAGTGCCTCACAGTGATAGGCCATTTCTTTATATGACACATCAGGTGCTGTGCTTATAGATATTCTTCCAACTTGATGAGCTGTTTCAAAAACCTGAACATGTTTCCCAAATATTAGGATAAACAAGAATAAAATCTTGCAAAATCGAGGGTCAAAAGTTTTTATAGCATAAGATCAAGAACACACACACACACATGGTCATTCGCATTAAGAGCAGTATATAATGTTCCTGAAAGAATATACTGAGTAACGGACAAAGAATAACTCACAGATTCCAAAAGTTGATTTGCACTAAGCAAGTCAGGAGATAAGCCACACAATTGTGAGTTTTGCATGGCCCCGCTTTCGGATGGATCGTGGAGGGTATCATCGTCTATTGTCAAGAGTGGGCCAGCCTGCATATAATAAACAGAGATGAGATGAAAAACTACACTTCGATTTTTTTTCCATTACTTCCCATTGAACTGTATTTTCTTCTTATATGTGACTAATGTACCTTTTCTGATGCATCAGGGAACAACTGGGAACCCGTAGGGCAAGCGTCATCTGGCAAAAATTCATGCAGCAACTGCTCTTTTACGTTGCTAATCTCGTTCTGCATATAATTGCAATAGCTAAGTATAAAGGATACAGAGATAAAATTAAAAGCATTGGAACAATGATTAATTTGAAATAGTATTGGGCTTATTGGGCTTATTGTAAAGTGGAAGAACACGACATACGTTTATTAAATTCTCTAAACTCTTCAGTATAAGAGAAACCATGTGTTCCCTTGTCTGATCAGTGGTTATTTCTATTTCTGAAAGACATTTTAGGGCAGAATTATCATCTTCTTTGGATCCATACTCAACACCCCCTTGCCTCATGGGAGTATGAACTGCCTGTAATTTGGAATCTCCGACTAAGGACAAAAATGGATCAATCTGAAATGCATAAGAACAATAAGAAAATCAAAACTGATTGGATTTGATAGAAAATACAGGGGGTGTAGTAATACGAAAAATAATCACCAACCACTTTCTCACTAAGTGCAGCCCTGACAGAAGAAACAAGAGGAAGAATTTCATATGCCTTTGACGTAAATATTATCATCGAGGAGGCCAAAACAAAGAGTGATCTGCGACGCGATGGTGGTAGCCCCCCTGAAATAACATTGCGTTGAAAACGTTATGTGAATAAAACTTTCCAGAATAACTATAACATCAAGAAAGTACAATAAATCTGGTCAGCCTACATTCACAATGAACATTAGCGAAATTTTCCGTATCCTGATAACTTTGAAGTAACACTACTTCATCTTAAAGTTAGTTCTTCCACCAGAATGGGATTAATGAGCAAAGCTCATTATTATCATTCTTCCACCAGCCATAACGATTAAAGCTGAAATCCAGTATAGAGTCGATGACCAAGCACTTATTTGAAAAGCACCCATTTTCCTCCTCATGGGCAAGTCATATAACAGTGAACAACATTAAAGAAGCTGCTAGCCAACCCCAAAAATAATGTCTACCTCTATGTAAATTATTTCAATATTAACATTCAATCGCTTCTATTCAGACAAGCTCAACAAGCGTGTTTGTTCAAACATGTTGACTCTCCCAACGAATCTCAACTATGGAACGTAATGAGAAAATCCATAGCTCTCTGAATGACAGATTCGAACAAACTGGGCTTTGCAATTATAGAAAACAAACTGTAGAAAGTGTAAGAAGTAAAGAAATGTGAAGAGAGTATTTTTTTGTATTAGAATAGAAAGCTCATTAAGAAAGAGATACAACAAGGCCTCTTAGAAGCTAATTTAAAGGGTAAACTTAGGGTTAATAACAACTTAATTAACACTAATTAAAGGAATAACTAAAGGACTAAAGAAATACCATATAGAAATACCACAAAATCTAACACTCCCCCTCAAGTTGGTGAATGAATATCGTTCCCAGCTTGCTGAGGAGATGATTGAAGGCATTCTTAGGTAGTCCTTTGATCAAAAAATCAACAACTTGTTCTTGAGAGTTGATGAAAGAAATATTGATCAGGCTAGAGTCCAATTTTTCTTTGATAAAGTGCCTGTCAACCTCTATATGTTTGGTTCAGTCATGTTGAACTAGATGATGTGAGATATCAATGGCAGACTGATTGTCACGGTGTAGGATCATAGGTGAAATCTTGTTGATCTTGAGGTCATCTAGGACAATCTTCAACCATGGGAGCTCACAAACACCAATTGCCAATGCCAGAAATTAGCTTCAGCACTAGATCTTGACACAACACTTTGCTTTTTGCTTCTCTAGACTATAGGATTGCCAAATAGGAAGACACAATGGCCAGAGGTAGATCTTCTGTCATCGGTGCAGCCTGCATAGTGAGAGTCAGTGTAGGCCTCATGAGTCATGTGTTTTCCTTTTTGAAGAGTATTCTTTTGCCTGGACAACTCTTTAGGTAGTAAACTATCCTTTCAGCAGCATTCTGATGACATCTTCTTGGATCATGCATATATCTACTGACAATGTTGACAACAAAAGCAATGTCAGGTATCGTGTGAGAAAGATACTTAAGTCTTCCCACCAGCCTTTGATATACTTGCTTGTCCACAGGTTCATATTCTGGGGCCAAACTTATGCCATGATTAAGCTCAATTGGTGTATCATAGGTTTGCAACCAGTTTTCCCACAACTTTTGCTGGGATATAAATATTCCTTGTTTTGAGTACATAACCTCAATACCAAGGAAATACTTCAATTTTCCAAGTTCCATGATGTCAGATTCCTTGCACAGGAAGCTTTTTAAACACTGATTTCCCTCGGTATCATCACGATTATGATGATATCATCACCATACACCAATAGGACTGATCTTTTCCAGATTGGCGAAGTTTAATGAATAGAGTATGATCACCTTGGCTTTGTTTGTAGCCAAGAGACACCATAGCATTGGTGAATCTCTCAAACCATGCCCTAAGTGACTATTTTAGGCCATACAAGGCTTTTTTCAGTCTACAAACCTTTCCTTTCTCCACAGTTCCATCAGATTTATATTTGATGGTGAAAACCCATCTACATCCCACTGTTTTTGCCCCTTTAGGAGATTGACAAGATCCCATGTCTAGTTTCTTTATAGGGCTTCCATTTCATCTTTCATGGCTTTCACTCATATTTTGTATTATAGAGTATCAGATAAACCCTTTGGTACAAGTTCATTCAAAAGATTTCTCATGAATTTTCTCTGTTTTTGAGAGATCTTGTTGTAGGATAAATAGGTTTTCATGAAATAAAGTGGATGTAGAGTGCATGCTCGTACATTCTTCTTTTAGTAATGAGTAAGTCTTCGGGTATTGCACAGTGGTCTCCGTTTCTGGTCATCTGGGACAGTTCTCCTCTATGTCAGGAATAGGTTCTGCTGGTTCTCCCACATTGGAAGTTGAGTCAGAATCCATATTTTCTTCAGTAGGAACAATGTCCTGCAGTCTGACCAAGTTTTTTCTTGTGTAAATAATTGGTGCCTCTTCTCTAGTGGTACTTTTTACCACCTCATCAATAGATGCTTGTTTTTCAGGACTGTGAATAGGTTCATTATCTTCTGAAAGTTTCAAGCAAATACATATCTTTTTCAGTATCGGAGGGAAGAATCTCCCCACGAATTAAAGACTTCCTAGTATAGTACGGATTCATCTCATAGAAAGATACATCTTTGGAAATGTACTTATTTGGAAATATGGATAACACTTGTATCCTTTTTTAGTATTGGAATACCCAATGAAGATACATTTAAGGGCCCTAGGATCTAACTTTCCCCTGCTAGGAAAATGAACATGAACAAAGACTTCACATCCAAAGACTTCGGGTGGGACACCCTCAGAAGTCGAGAAGGATGGGAAGAAACCAGTCAACGTCTGAATAGGACTCTTCTATTCCAAGATTTTTGTAGGTAACCTATTGATAAGGTGAGCAGCAGTAAGAACTGCATCACACCTCAATAACTTTTGGGACATTCATCTGAAAAGAAGTGCTCTGGCAGTTTCAAAAGATGTCTGTTTTTCCTTTGTTGTATGAACACATGATGATTCATGGATGATTCCATTTTCCTCAATAAAAGAATTAAGGAAATTGTTTAAGCAGCCTCTTGAATTGTCTGATCTCAACCTTTTAATCTTTGCATTAAATTGGGTTAAGATCATATTATAAAACACAAGGAATACATGAGTCAAATTCGACTTTTTAGCAGGTAAATCCATGTGGTTCTGGTGCAATTATCAATGAATGTCACAAACCACTGTGCACCATTAATGTTAGGCATAGTAGAGGGACCCCAAATATCACTATGGATTAATTCAAAAGGATTAGCGGTAAGATGAGACTGAACAGGATAATGAACTCTTTTAGGCAATTCACATTCATTACGTTTAAATTTTTTAACATTTGAGCCCTTAAACAGACTAGGAAACAAATTCTTTAAAATTTGAAAAGATGGATGCCCTAGTCTCCTACGATACAAAAGAACTTTATCATTATCACCCTTAGAAAACAGGGAGACATTCTTCACAACTTCCTTATGATCTTTAACAAAAAAGAGCCCCTCTTTAACTCTAGCAACCCAGTCCACTTCATTGTTGTTAACTCCTGGATCACACATAACAGTTTGAGTCTCTAGTCAATTTTCTGACAAAAACCAGATTAGCAATAAATCTGGGACATGCAAGACATTTTTAGAATCAGGGACTCATTCAAGATAACATTCCCAGTACCAGCAACTTAAATAGAGGTGCCCTTGGCAATTGTAATGCTTTTGTTGCTACTACAAGGAATGTAATCAGAGAATAAACTAGAAGGGGACATATGGTCAGTTGCTCCAGAGTCAACAACCCATTCCTCAGTAACCCTTTGATTTAAGAGATTAAGTGAAGCCATACCTGAGAAAACCATGGATGAAGAAGGGTTTTCCGGGGTATCAAGGAACTTCCTTAACTTCTCAATCTCATATTGACCAAGATTAGGGTTTTGGCCAGATGGAGTTTGATATACCCTTGACCATTGCCTTCAGTTTTATTGGAATTTGCAACATGTGTCAGGGCATTAATCTTGCCTGGTCTCCCATGTAATTTCCGGTGGACCTCTTTAGTGTGTCTACTCTTTTTGCAGTGAGAACAAAAAAGATTATCTATGTCACTGAATTTCAAATTTTGTTTCTGACTTGAGTTTTTTCTGTCTGGAATCTCCTTAGACTACTGGTCTTAGGATATCCAGACCTATTTTGTCCAGCAATTAGAGCTAAACTTTCAGTAGATATGGTGTCGAGCATGACACCCCTTCTACCCTCTTCAACTGTTATAACATATATTAGGGTTTAGGCCAGATGGAGTTTGATATACCCCTTGAACATTGCCTTCAGTTTTACTGGATTTGCAACATGTGCCAGGGCATTAATCTTGCCTGGTCTCCCATGTAATTTCCGGTGGACCTCTTTAGTGTGTCTGCTCTTTTTGCACTGAGAACAAAAAAGATTATCTGTCACTGAATTTCAAACCTTGTTTCTGACTTGAAATTTTTCTGTCTAGAATCTCCTTAGACTCACTGGTCTTAGGATATCCACACCTATTCTGTCCAGCAATTAGAGCTAAACTTTCAGTAGATATCGTGTCAAGTATAACACCCCTTCTACCCTCTATAACATATATGATTTCATTTAGGGTTGGAAGGTCTAATCTTCCAAGAATATGAACCCGCACTGGGTCAAATTCTTGATTCAGACCTGTTAAGAAGGAGAAAACCATCTCATTTTCCACCATTCTACTGAGAGTAGAAGCATCATCACTATCCTCATTTGGATACACTAATAATGATCAAATTCCTACTACATTCCCTGAAGAAGGCTGGAATACTCAATGATAGACTTGTTTGCCGGCTTATGTTCTGAATTCTTACCCTTATTTCACAGGTTTGGGCTGCATCATTGACCTTAGAGTAGGTCTACTGAACAGTGTCCCAAATCTCCTTGGCAGATGACGAAAACATGCAGGTGTCACTTATCTCAGGAATCATGGAATTCCACAGCCAAGACATCACCATTGAGTCATTTTCATTCCAGCTAGCATACTTGGGATCATCTTTGGCAGGTCCTTTTCCCAGAAGATGGCTCAGTTTTCCTCAACCTTTCAAGAAGGTTCTGACAAACCGGGACCATTTGAGATAGTTCTTCCCATTTAGCCTGAATGTTTTGAAGTTCCCCTGAGATTATTGGATTGTCAGAGGTAGAAGGTTCGGTGGCTACACTGGTGGCAGTGGATTCAGCCATTTAACAGATGGAAGAACAAACAATCTTTTGAATTTTTTTTCCACAAAAGAGCCTAAAGCTCTAATACCATGTAAGAACTAAGAAGTAAAGCAAGGAGAAGAAAGTATTATTTTTATTTAGAATAGAAAGCTCATTAGGAAAGAGATACAACAAGGCCTCTCCTTTATGGATGAGGAGAGGCTTGCAACGGCTATAATGTGTCCAGCAAACACTATTCCAATGGCTAGTTGGACAGAGGGACATATGAGAAAACAGCAGAAAAAATAGGGGAAAAGCAGCCCTCTTAGAAGCTAATTTAAAGGGTAAACTTAGGGTTAATAACTTAATTAACATTAATTAAAGGACTATTAAAATACCACAAAATCTAACAGAAAGTATGATATCAATTAGTAATTGTGGAATTGTATGAGGAATATCTTATTAAGCCTCTTAATCCTCTATTTTTATGTTAATTAATCTTGTATTAAACCTGCTTTTCCCTTAAGGAACAGGCTGTTGCTTTTTGGTCTGTGGACACTGTTCATAGCCGTTAGAACAGTGCCACTCTCCTAGATCTAGCCGTTGTAAAAGGGCCATTATAAAACCCCTCTTTCTCTTATCAAACTCGATAAGTATACTTAGTAAAACTCTCTCTTTCATGCTCTAAATATCTTATTTATCTCTACATCAGAGACTTAAAGATCTTTTATTCAAATTCAAATTTCTGTCATGCAACTGAACAATCTTCAGAAGTGAATTCCAAGGAGGAAGCCTCCTCTCTTCATTCCTCTTATTGGAACTTTGAACTCTCAGTTGTACCTATTTCTACTCACAAACTCAATGGAGCTAACTTCCTCCAATGGTCTCATTCTATCAGACTGTACATCACAGGCAGGGGAAAGGAAGCATTTCTGACTGGAGAAGGAAAATGCCCCAAGGCTGATGAACCTTCCTATAAGAAACGGAGGATTGAGAACAACCTGGTCATGCCTCTCCTTTTGGGATCCATGACCCCTGCAACTGCTGAATTTTCTTTCCCTAAGATTCAAATGAAGAAATATGGACAGCTGCTGGAGAACTTTACTCTCAAAAAGACAACACCTCTGAAATATATGAGGTTGAGGCCAAATTACAAGATCTTAGACAGGGAGATTTGTGTGTAACTGACTACTACAATCTCCTGCCTAGATCATGGCAGCAACTTGATGTGTTTGAGAAAATTAAACGGCACTCTCTGAAGATCTTAAGACCTATGCTAACCTGAAAGATCAAAAGAGGATCTTTAAATTCCTCACAGGGTTAAATGCTAACCTTGATAATGTGAGGGGAGGATTCTGAGCATAAAACCTCTGCCCTTCATAAAATCTGTTTTCTCTGAGGTGAGATATGAGGAAAGTAGAAGCAATCTTATGTTAAAAAGGATCACTAGTTCTCTGAATTCCTCTGTCTCATCTGAAACCAGTGCCCTGTTTACAAAGAACATTCCTCCTTCTCAAAATAAAAAACCTAAGGGGAATAGACCTTGGTGTGGCCATTGCAAAAGAACAGGTAACCCTAAGGAAAATTGTTGGAAGTTGCATGGGAAACCTGCCAACTGGAAGCCCTCTGAGCCAAACCAAACTCAGGAAAGCTCTGGGAAGATGGCTTCTGTTGAAGACCAGAAATCCAGAGGGAGTTTCAGCACTGAACAAATAGAAGCTCTAAAAGGGCTTCTGTCTGCTCAAGCCTCCCATGTCCCTGGATCTTCTGGAAATCTCTCCCTTGCCAATACAGGTCTGAATTTGACCTCTCATAAAGAAATAATCCCCTCATTGACTGTTGGATTGTAGATTCGGGTGCTTCAAACCACATGACAGGAAATCCTGAATGATTTGATAATATTTCACCTTGTAAAGTTGTTCATACAGTGAAAATTGCAGATGGTTCTATATCTCATGTTAAAGGAACTGGGAATATCCTTCTTAGTGATAAACTCACTTTGAAATGTGTCCTATATGTTCCTAATCTGAAATGCAATTTGCTATATGTTAGTAGATTAATGAAAGACTCAAACTGTACTGCTGCTTTCCACTCTAACAAATGTGAATTTCAGGTTTCGGATTCGAAGGAGGTGATTGGCAATGCTAAAGCTATGTCTGGTCTCTTTGTTCTCAAGTTATCCAACAGTAGTGATAGGCTAGCTTTTAAAGGATTGACTAGTGTATATAATAACATTTTGTTACTTGATTACAGACTTGGTCATCCTAATTTTGTGTATCTGAAACGCTTGTACCCTGAATTATTCAAAGGAATAGATATGAATCTTCTTAATTGTGAAATTTGTAAATTTACAAAGCAGACCAGATCTTGTTTTCCTAGCATTCCTTACCATGCTTGTAACCCTTTCACTCAATTTGTAACTTTGCAATTTGTATGTTTCATTGATGATCACAGTAGAGTGACTTTGTTGTTTCTCCTCAAAGAGAAATATGAGGACTTAATCGCGAACTATAGTCTTTGTTTGTTCGACTGACCGAGTAACGAGTGGGGTACCATATCTTGTCTATACGTTGGATCTGTTTTCAAAGCTTTTCTCAATGATTAAAACTCATTTAACACTGAGATTAAGATCTTGAAAACTGACAATGGAAAAGAGTACTATAAAAATGTTCTAAACTCTTTCTTTGTTGAGAAAGGGATCATCCATTTAAGAACTTGTGTTGATACACCACAACAAAATGGTGTGGCAGAGAGAAAGAATAGGCACCTATTGGATGTGTCAAGATCTCTCATGTTTACCATGAAAGTTACAAAATTTCTATGGGGAGATGCTGTCTTAACAGCAACCTACTTAATCAACAGAATGCCATCTAGTGTGTTAACCTTTCAAACACCTATACATGTTCTGAAGAAAAGTTATCCTACAACTCATCTAATGACAACTCTTCGTTTAAGAGTCTTTGGATGTACTAGTTTTGTTCATATTCACTCCCAAAACAGAGGGAAATTGGACCCCAGATCCATGAAATATATCTTTGTGGGGTATTCTCCTACTCAGAAAGGCTATAAATGCTATCAACCTTTTTATATTCCTGAGACTCAGTGGGGAGTTTGATCAATATCATCAAACATGGGATCTAGAAAGACCCATCTCTGAAGCTCAAAATGAAAAGAGTAATAATCCACCTGAGAAGGATAATGAAACCTTGGATAAAGAGTCTGACTTTACCTCTGAAAAGGTTAACCTGAATAAAGTGGCAAACCCTCCTTATGAAAAAGGCATTGAACCTAATATCATAGTGTATTCCAGAAAAAGAAAAGCTCTCTCTCAAAATCCTAACATTGAGGAAGCGGAGTCTGATCAGGACACCTCTGATAGTCAAACTGATGAAAGTTCTGACAGTCTCTTCTGAAAATGAAGGATCTGATCCCCAGAACCTTCCTAAAGAAGAAGAGGTTGATACTAGACCTATTGCTCAAAGAAAGGGAACAAGGAGTAGCACCTCTCATCCCATTTACAATTTTCTCTCATATAAACATCTATCCCCAGAATTTCATGCCTTTTCTGGTAGTCTGGACTCTAACGCAACTTGACACAAAAAATGCTTTTGTGAATGGTGACCTTTCAGAACAAGTCTATATGCATTTACCCCCTGGTTTTGAAGAACTAGGAACAAGGGGGATGCTTTTAAACTTAAGAAATCTCTATATGGTCTCAAATAGTCCCACAGGGCATGGTTTGGGAGAGTTATCATCTTTATGACAAAAAATGGTTTCCACAATGCCACATTGATCATACCTTGTTTACTAACACTAGTAACACTGGGAAAATCATTGTGTTGGTAGTTTACGTGGATGATATCATTCTCACCGGGAATGACACTGAGGAAATAAAAAGAACTACTTATTCCCTTGCTACTGAATTTGAAATTAAAAACTTAGGGAATCCAAAGTACTTTCTTCAAGTTTCTTGGATGGAAATAGCAAGGAACAAAGAAGGAATTTTCATTTCCCAGAGGAAGTACACTTTGGATCTCCTAAGAGAAACAGTAATGCTTGGATGTAAACCAGCACACTCTTATTCAACCAGGCCTGAAACTTGGAAAAAGAGAATGATAGCCCCCTTGTTGATAAAGGGAGATATCAGAAATTGATTGGAAAGCTGATCTACTTATCACATAGTAGGCCTAACATCTGTTTTGCTGTAGGTTTGGTGAGACAGTTTATGCACAGACCAACAGAGAGACATGCAAACTGTTGAGAGAATTCTGAGATTTCTACAGACGACCCCTGGTCAAGGGATTTTCTTCAAGAAGAATCAGTCAAAGGAGATAGAGATCTTTACAGATGAAGATTATGCAGGTGCCATCTCTGATAGGAGATCCACCTCAGGGTATTGCACCTATGTATGGGGGAATCTTGTTACATGGAGAAGCAAGAAACAACATGTTGTTTCTAGGAGCAGTGCTGAATCAGAGTTTAGGGCTCTGGCACTTAGCATTTGTGAAGGAATATGGATCCAGAGACTCTTGAAAGAACTGGGGATTTCACACCAGAACCCTATTTAGGTCTTATGTGACAAAATTTCTGCATTATGCATTGCAGAAAACCCTACTCATCTTGACAAGATGAAACATGTTGAAGTTGATAGACAGTTAGACACTTTATAAGAGAAAAGATTGAAAATGGAGATATCAACTTAAATCATGTACCAAAAAGGGATCAAGTGGCTGACATCCTAACTAAGGCTGTATCTAAACCTGTGTTCCAACATCTTCACTCCAAGTTTGGCTGCATCAATATCTACAACCAAACTTGAGGGGGAGTGTGGAATTGTATGGGGAATATGGTTATCTTATTAAGCCTCTTAATCCTCTCTTTATATGTCAAATAATCTTGTATTAATCCTGCTTTTCGGTCTTTGGACACTGTTCATAGCCGTTAGAACAGTGCCACTCTCCTAATTCTAGCCATTGTAAAAAGGCCATTATATAACTCCTATTTCTCTTATCAAACTCGATAAGAATACCGAGTAAAACTATCTCTTTTCATGCTCTAAATATCTTATTTATCTCTACACTATTTCCTGTTTGAAGCATGGTAAATACAGGCGAGGATCAAGATGCAGCATCCCATTTGGAATGGCAATAAAACCTAGGTTACAAGGCATTCGTATAACTACACTAAAGTGAGGTAGTAGTAGACGTGGACCTCTGAAGTTAGCATTCCACTAATTTTGTATGAAATTAACTAGTTTTGTCGCTTGTAACGTCGAAATTGGGTTTTGCAAGGTTTTTCTGTTGTACACCAGTGTACAGCGCTACTATTATCATCAAATGCCTCTTCTTCTTCTTTTCTATTTTATTTTGTGGCATTTGTTACTTAGAAGATTCATAGACTTTATTACTAGAACTAGGGAAACAATGCCCCTCCTGAGCAATGATATTTCTTAAGTAGCGATTTGCATTTCGTCCTATACCGTGTGCTTCCTCATACGATATGTAATCTCGTAAAAGACTCACCAGAAAAAGAAAAAGATAGTCTAGATGGACTAACCTCCTTTGGTGAGAGAAAGGCTACGTAATGAAAATGCAAGTTGAAAGCTCCGAACAAGAACCTCACGTGAAGAGTTCTGCAAAATAAGGAAAATAAAAGGATATCAAAGTTACCAAGTATGTTTCCTTCAACAAAAAGAAGCTGGTCACAAGTTCAAAAAAAACAAAAAGCAACAAATTTGGATTAAATCCTGGAAAACATCACATTTTAAGGCCCAAAACAAATATAGGAAACACAAACACCCTACTAATTATCTAAAAAGAAAAGCAGTCACCCAAGTATTTTAATTCTTTCTTTATATTTTCCTTCTCATGCAAGAAAAATTATAATCCTGATCATCAAATGGAAAGCGTTTCAAAACACTGTCTACATTGCTCCCAATGAAGAGAATTTAGTGAACTTACATAAAACAAGTAAGCAGCTGAGATAGAATAAGTAGATAGTAGAAAACAGTTAGTGAGTATAAAATATCATAATCAGTTGGCCTTTTCCTAGATATTGAATGAAGAAATTTCAACAAAAAAATTGTCAGAGCATTAATAGTCATAGATAAAGAGTAATGAAGTCAAGGTTCACTCAATCAGACCAAGCTAGTCTAAAGGCACCCTAGTGTAAATAGTCATGAAAAAATTTCTTTCAAATGATACATTTTATAAGCACTGTCACTGACTTACCTTGGCTCTAGAGAACAACAAGACAAGGCTAAATGTGTGAGAAATGGCTTCATAGTTTTCTGGCATATTTTCTGGGGAAATTGCCTGTATCCAAATGGATGAAAGAAGCAAGGTGATCTGATGACTACTCAAACGAAAAGATAACGCATCCTGCAATTACAGTGAGAAGACGGCATTAGACCTCGGTAAGAACCATAAGAAAAGAATTTTGAATATTAAATATTAAGCTCTTAAAATTGGTAAAACAAAAAGACACCATCAACTAAATTGGCCAAGTGAAGCAAATCCAATGTAATTACGGCATGAAGATTTCTTAGATAGTAAATAGTATCTCAAATCTTACCACTTCCTTATTTATTTTATTTGTGGCATCGCTATCAGTTGCAGGTTTGGAGCTATAGACCCGACTGTAAGAGGATTTAATTCTATCTAGCATCCCACTATTGCTATTATGTTGTTCCACCTCGCCAACAAACTTTACTCTTTTCTCCACAATATCATGTGGCCTTTGATTTTTCAGCTTCTCAAAAAGAGCAGCAGAAGAAGAAAAAACAGAGACAGTTCTTGATAATGTTCTTTGAAGATCAGATGCCTTCACTGACTCAGGTACAGTTGAACCTGTGTAAGGTCGAACTGATGAAGGCACAAGGACAACGGAAAAGATGCGGTGAGCTCCAACTCGTGTTTCATGGTCTGGATGAACCATATCTGGGAGTAGCTGATGAAATAGATACTCGGGGAACACCTAGGAAGAAGGCAGAAATCAATCTTTGGACTTAAATTAAACACCTTGATTATGTTAAACATGTCGTTCAAAACTGACCTTGTTCTGATATGATATATTTGGCAATGATGCAACAATTTGTGCAGTACGATAAACAGAAGCAGTGGTGGTTCTGGCAATCACAGTGATATTTGAGATGTTTTCTAACATTGCAGCCATAGCATCCAAAATAGGGCCTGAATCTCCAACCTGACGCAGTTCATATTCTAATGACTACTGTTTTGTCCAAAAAGTGGAATTTATAGAAAACTTAAAGCAATCACAATGAACAGCCGCAAGCAGAACAGAGAGATGCCAAAAGAGAAACGGCAGACAGGTGTCAAGTTCACGACCAATGTTTGTCAAATAGCTCGAGCATTGAACTTCTGATTCTTTTGTGAGAGTATATGTGTATGCATGTTTGTGCGGTAAAATTGTGAATGTGCAATGATCATCTTATGCAGAAGCAAACAACGAATCCTACCTTACATGACAACTCTACAAGGCATTTATCCACCGACTCTCGAAAATCTCTGTTCCATTTGATTATATCAGCTCCTAGATTTGCATCATCAAGGGAATAATGTATGCTTTTCCGAAGATGCCTCATAACATCTGTTACAGCTCCAATAATAGCCACTGAAGCCACAACTTTTGTGTCTTTAGCAAGAGAAGTGGCAACTTCAACAATATCAAGCTGCATAACAGGTTGTTTAAGAACACTTCTTTGATCGAGATGCTTGATCAATATAGACAGCAGGAAGTGTGCATTCTGCCCTGAGTTATGAAATAAAAGTAGAAATACTTACCCTCCCGTTGTCTACAAGTAATTACAGGGTAATTGACTAACAAGAAGGTGAGAAAATAGATTAAACAACATCCAACCTGATTCATCCATTATCAGTTGCATTTCTCTCAAGACAGGAAGAGCGATGCCATGTTCAGACGGCCACAGATTTCCATTGTCAAAGTAGCGGAACAATGACTCGAGGACGCGCCGCATGGTTGTAGCCTCCTTGCCAATCTTGGCCATATTATGAAGACACACTCTGGACCAAAAACATGGATTCTGGGCATCATCCCTGTTGATAGTATTAAAGAAAGAGTAACATCAGGGGGCAGAAACAAAAATTATAAAGAATTTATTCAGCAGGAGATAAATCAGCCAATAGCAATCAGGTAGAGATTTACATAGAGACATTTGGTTCGCCTTTATCATTTACAATAATATGCCAGGATGGAACCTTAATTAAGGCTTCTGTAGCAGGTGAGACATGGCCCTCGACTTTACGTACTTCCTGCAACCATCGACTTCCGTTGGGATCTTGCGACTCCTTTCCCAGAACTTCAAAATTTTCAAGGACAACTGAAACAATCTGGCAACTCAAAGGGAAGAATTAAGTAATGTAATCTGGAAATTACGGAATAAAATTAACCCACTCGACAACTGAAAATACGAGGGGGGGTAGATCAATAGTGTAGATTTAAAGAAGTTCTTACATTGTCAAACTCAACTGATATATGTGAATTTTGACCCATTAACCAAACCTGCATTCAGCCAAAACATCAGATTAGGAAATATGAATTTTAAGTCTTCTTATTGGAGCAGTGTACATCATGAACTGCTGGCATTGAGTTTCAACAGATAATAATATGTTCCGATTTTTTTGTTTTTTGCTGCTATAGTTTTGTAGCAAATTCTGTGAAGTTTATCAGTTTTAGCCGTTGTGGCTTGGTTAATGAAAGGTTGATTTTAAAAATAAATAAATAAATAAATAAAAATAATATGTTCTGTTGTTAACGGACCAACAATCAAAGAAGTCATATTAATATAATATGTTTTGCCTGGGAACCCACTACATCCAGGGCGGCTTTAAATGGGGAGAATGCAGGGTGCGGCCGACTTCTAAAATAAAAATATTATATACAAATAGTAGATAATTTTTTTTATAAATACATATATATGTGAAATTGACCCCCTTATTTTTATCTATTTCCCCGTAATTATATGTATAGAATTGAATATCTAAATATATGTGTGATACTGGAAAAAATTGACAAATTTCGAGCCCCTATGTCGAAAATCCGCAGCTGCCCCTGACTACATCATAACATTGTTTGCCCTCAATTAGTTTCCTTATGCAATCTCAGTAGAACATAACCCAAGAAATGGTTTTATTTTTAGGGCCTGTTTGTTTATTAATTACTTAACACTTATTCTTAAAAGAATAAGTGATTATTAAAATAAGTGTTGTTTGATAATACTTTTAACACCTCTTAATTAATTAAGATCTTTCAATTTCCTGTGAAAAATTATGGAAAATTTTAAGTGGTTGAGGAACTACTTAATACTGAATTTTTCAATAAATCTACGTTAGGTAGGTACACCCCACACCCATACCTACCTCACACCTACACCCCACCTCACCCTACCCCCAACCCCAACCCCACCCCATCCACCCCACCCATACCCCCACCCACCACACAACCCATACCCCCACACACCACACACCCGCCCCACACCCTCACCCCCCATACCCACCCCCCACACCCCACACACTCATACCCACCTACACCCCTCACACCCCACTCCCACCCTCCCTACACCCACACCCACACCCACAACCACACCCACCATACACAACACACCACACCCACACCCACCACCCCACACACACACCCACACCCACTCCCACCCACACCACCCCTACACCCCCACAACCCCCACACCCTACACCCACACCCACGCCCACCCGACACCCACCCCCACACACCACACACACCCGACACACACACCTACACCCACACCCCACCCTACACCCACCTACACCCACCATTACCCCACACCCACACCCCCACCCACCCTACACCCACCCCACACCCACATACTCACTCACGAAACAAATTCTAATTTCAGATATAATAAATGTTACCAAACAGTCTAATCAATTTCAGCACTTAAAATATTCAGTTACTTAATTAGAATTAAGACTTCAGACTTCAGACTTCAGATTTCAGTCTTCAGTTTTAACAAACGGCCCCTTAGAAACTAGAGACGGTTAGATTTCTATCAGACTTGTTCAATCGGAAAAGCAAATCACCAATCCCTTCCTGAATGACACAAAATTTTAACACTTGAATGCTCATCTCCAAGCACTTATAAGAACAAAAATTTATAAAGAAAAGAAAAAAATGATGGAAAATACTGAGAAAAGACAATCATTGAGTGACAATGGGGATGACACACAAGTAACTCACCAGTGCAGACAGTGCTTGCAACCCGGCAGAACGAAGCTGCTTTGCCCTGTCATGATCTCCCATTTCTTGAGACAGTTGGCAAAGTTTTGGGATGAATCCTTCTAAATTAAACATGTAAGTTCCATCTTTCTGTGAATAATATAACTTAGTATGGATTTCAGGAGACCAGAATCAACAGAACAAGGATTAAAAACCAAAATATAACATTAAATGAGTAACCTGATTATTTACTTAAATCAAAGAGTGTCTTGCATCCTATAATTAATATTTCATCCTGTCGGGTCTGGTCCAGGAGTGTTTGAATAATGGTTAATAAACTATTTGCAAAAAGAGGCCTGCCAAGATAAAAAGTACACGTTCCAAAGTGAGTCTTGAAAGTACCACGATTCAGTAGCAACTTAAATTCATCTAGCTCAAGCTAATTCATATTGTACTTGAGCTTGAACACCTTTGAGGTTAGTTAAAGGTAAGAAGAGGAACATGAATATAAGATGAACCTACATTTGATCCAAGCAGGAGACTAACAACTTCCTGTAAATACACATGACAATTTTCGCAGCTCGAAAGTTCTCAATTCTCAGTTCCTTGTAACATCTTTGCTCAAGTGATGTGGTTATCTGGAAATAAGATATAATAAATCCAACTCAGAGGAGTACAATACCCAAAATATGAATCGACATTTGAAGAACCTAATCCCGACAAGCATTAAAAGAGGTGACAAAATCGCGTATCAAGTATAAGGGGTACTTTATGGACAATATTGATTTCACGGAAAGGATATAAAAGAGTAGGAGGACAACAAACAACCAAAATGGTATGAACTACGGTTTGTAGGCTTAAGCTATTGGATGAGATAGTAATTATCCGAAGAAACATGCGTTAAATACTGAATAATAAGTATCATCATTTCTCAGAATCTGTAATTGATATATATAACACCAAGACTGCTGAAATTTCAAGAAAAAAATGGGACAGAAGTCCAGACTTCATGTTTTCTATGATGATCATGGAATGAATACTTGATGTGATTACATTTACGAAACAGCGAAATTTGAAAATCTAAAAACTTGGTTCTCTACACATGAATAGATGCGGATAAAATGTATCCAAATGATTGAATGAAGTAGCTACCATGTAGTAACAATCTGAAGACTCTCAAAAGGTACTGGCCTAGATAACAAACAATTCTCTCACCCAATAACAGTTATCCAACCAATAATTCCAAGCGTGTCTACTCGATGTGAATTCAAATCAATCATGTAAGGCATAAAGCCTTGATATGTAAGAGTCGATATCATGACACAGCTTAATCCAGAGTTCAGTAAAAGAAAATAAATGCTACCTTTGGAATGCGCATGGGGTTCTTAGCTGCATATTCACAGAGTTTCCCAATCTTCCTGTCATTGGGTTCTTCTTCCTATGCAATTCGTAGATACAATGAGGTGCGATCTTGTACACATCAAATATTTAGATGAGTGCAAAACTTACCCCAAAAAAAAAAAAAAAAAATACAAATGGCCAAAAGAAACAAGGCAAAATCCTAAACAATATGTTGGAAATCATTGATGTATTTTCAATAAATTTTTATTAGTCTTAACCTTCATTATGTCTGTAATTAGAGGCTGAAGCTTATTGCTTCCTAATCTTCCCTCTAACGGCTATAATGCTGAGTTTTCTCTTAGTGCTGTCTGTCAAATAAGGGGCAACGGCTAATTTTTCCTGCTGTGTATATTATGCAATTCTTCTTGAATTGAATGTTAAAAAATGAAAGAAATATTCTCCATTATTACTTAAGTTTTTACACAATATAATAATGGAAAGACAGAAATCTTTATTTCTAGTTGTCATATGTGAGGCATCCCTTAGAAACCCATAAAACCCTGCTTTTTTATGGCTAAAGGGAGTAGTGTCATACATGCTTGCTAGCACGAGATCACAACGTATCGTAGGTGCATGCAATTGAAAGATGAGTGTGTTGCAACAGACATTTCTTGCAACTGGAACTGCAAGTATTCACGAGAACGCGGCTTTCATAGGCAGAAAATGAAAGGTAGGTAGAAAAAGGAATAGCTAGACCAAACAACAAACACCTAGATATGTTTGGTAGAAAAGATTATGAAACATGAAGTAAATAAAAAGCATTACCCAGTTATACTCAAACAACTAGGTACCTGCTCACTTAAAAATTAAGTCCTTTAGCCGAATTGATGCTTCGATACAACTAAACCATATAAGTCAAAGAATTCGGCGTGTTCTGTATGGATTTGACAGCTAGGTACCATGTAATATTCAACTGGTCATTAACTAGAAGGGTGCTTACACACACAACACCAAGCATAATTTTGAGAATATCAAACACTTAAACATTGAAAAAACAAGCACAGAGTGAACAAGCTAACCTGGCCCCGAGGAAAAATATCAGCAATCAACTTCTTGTACCTCTTCACTGGTTGCCTGGACCTTGCCCTTAATGAAGGGCAGAAAAAACAAAGATTGCCACATGCTGGCAAAACTTGCCTCGAAATTACACCAGAGATTACACTCATTTTCAGGCTTCCAAATGATATCCTCACGAATTACAGGTTACACAAATATTATTATATGCTTTCTTTCCTTCCCTTGGACAAGTTTCGAAATTCCTCCTAGAGACTAAGGGAAAGAAAGAAAGAAAGAAATTATCTCTTGGGTGGCTGGATCGACTGTGTTTAATAAATTATGGCACCAGCCTGAAAAAAGAAATTGAACAAGTGTATTATATTCTTCCACATAAAACCCTCTGGAGAATTAGTAGATCAAACAAACAAGCAAAAATGATCTTTCCCCAATCAATGCAGACAGAATTCAAAGACACTAATATTCATAGCTCCAAATCAAATTGACATTATAATATCACTTCACATTACATGAAATCAATTTGTCCAACGATGATTATACATTTTAGGGAAAAATTTAAGGCAATCAGAATGGAATCAGGAACAAAAGTACCTAAAAGGAGGGGTTATCCTATACTACTTATTAGAAATACACAAATCTAATTCACTGAGGTTCATCAAAAAGCTTCATATCAACCCAAATATTGGGGTAATCTGCAATTTCTCTGAAATATAAAAATAAAAAAAAAATCGAAAAAAGGGGAAAAAGGAACAAAATTGGCATTACCTTCAGATCATGTGCAGACCCAAAAGGCTGGGGAGCCTTGAAATATTTTAGCAAGAGAATCACCGAATCAACAGCATTTCCAATTACCCGAATTTTGTGACTCTCTTTCTATAACTGCCTTCCACTTTCTCACTTTGATTTCTCTCCCCTTCATTTTTTTTTTTGCAAAGCATTAAAATGGTCGTTGGTTTCCCTGGACAAACATTTTTGTACCGATTATTTCATTTTGTATTCATATTGTTTATGTCTGAATGTAAATTTTTTAATCTCATAGAGAATTTCCTTTGACACCTAAATTTTTTTCAATGAGTAGAAATAAATGCAAAAGATGTTTAATACAAAAACTAATGAAATCCCGCCGGCCAATTAATGTTCAAAAAAATTGTTGAATGTTTCCACATGCTAATGTCTCCAAAGTCCAAACGTGGGAGGGTGTATCCTGTATGTGTGTGGTCATTGTACGTGGGTTTTTTTTTTTTTTTTTTTTTTTTTTTGGTACAGAATAGGACGAAGTGGCTTACCTGGCACAGAAAGGCAAATTATGTTTGAGCAAAGATCCGGACACAATCGTTATGACTCAACTAAAATATGATGCGATAATGCAAAGAGCAGTCAGTCAGTCGTTGCTTTTAAGTCGAGCGCCACAACCTGAGACTTTATTTTTTAAGAGAAGTTGTAGTTTTCTTAAACATCAATTTAGGGGTATATTAGTACTTGTATATGCTAAATTGTCTTTTTTACTAAAACAATTATATTGATGTCACAATTGTTTATTTTACATCGATTTTTTTCCTTTTCAGTAAGTCTCTCAATTTATTTTTTTTCTTCTTCTATTTATAACTCGAATCAATTGCAGTTTAAATCCTGAAGCTGTTTGGAAGAGATGTTAATATTCATAATGCAGTTCATGTCGGTGGATTTCTTCTTCTTCTTCATAATCAGCATTAGCTTCACTTTTCCATTCAAATTTGATCTGCTGCTTAACGGAATCCAAGCGTGCATAAGAAATTCATTTCCGAGTTCGTTTCAACATTAGCTGAAGACAACGCAACATTATACTTTTTCATGGTTCGAAGATTCGCCTTCCCTTTCGGTACAAATGCTTCTCCAACCTTGTAGTCCTTATAGAAGAATTCAATCGAGCTATTTTCGTATTTATACTCGCTGAAATTCTTGTTCTTCAATCCGAGTTGAGCGTTCATTCTAATGTTGAACGAAGCGTTTACGTTTATTGTTGAAACATTAAAGTTTACGTTCAATGTTGAAACATTAAAGTTATCAACCGTAGCGGATCGAACATGAAAATTAGGCCTTCGGGCATTCATGACAACAAGTGCAAAGACTAATGCGATGCCCGTTTGGAACAACGTGAAAGCAAGGCCATACGCGAAGCATTTGTAGCGACTTCGAGCATCTTTTTCAGCCTGAGTGTGTTCTTGTCCCAGTTTTCCATTCCTTGTGCTCGGAGATATCTCAAAAACTTGGCTACTAAAATTAGTTCCACCATCCTCCCACAAGTCAGCATGTCTTCTCTTCTCCGTTAAAATTTGCCATTGAAATCGATATATTAACCAATAAATTATAAATGGAATGTAAGTAGATAAATTTTCGATGGTGATTTTTTTAAGGATCCTCATAGGAGAGACATAAGATACAATAGAAGTCCTGAGAGGTGTGTTGTAACCGGAAAACGGATGGTGGTCTTGGTATGTGGGACTTAGAATGTATTAATCTGGCCTTTCTGGTAAAGCAGACATGGCGTATACTGAAGGATCATGATACGATTTCCACCTCTTGGCTCGACAGTTTGGAAGTACACTTGGAGGGAGGTACTTTACGGAGTGTGGATGTGGAGAAATATGATTATTCATGGAAGCATTGAAGAAAGGCCCCCGGCCTCCGTTTTCCTATCCCAGGTGGTGGAACGTGCTAAGAATTTGAGGCTTGCTTGGAGGGACTTCGAATAATCGTTGTATTACGATTCTTTGCAATTCTTTTTCAGACTGATTTTTTAAGGGCTTTTGCCCCCCTGCTTTTTCCAAAATAATAAAATGTCCGTTTCCTAATTAAAAAAGATAATCTCAAAATATTTCGAGACAAGAGGCTTCGTAGATCAACCTCGATTATTTGGAGAAGTATTTTGAAGTGTAGAGACCTTTTATTTCACAGTGTTCGGTGGAAGGTTGGAAACATGGATTCCATTCTTATTGGGAAGGACCCGTGCTTACCAGTTCACCCCTTCTTTTAGGCTCATCCGACAACTGATGAACTTTCGCACTCTAAGGTGAATTGTCTCATTAATTAGTCCGATAGAATATAGCGAACCGATCTTGTAATGAACATTTCAGTTCTTACGTGGTCAAGAAAACTCTTAACTTACCTCTCTCGCCCAATGGCTCTTTAAATAATTTAATTTGGCATTTCTCCACCTATGGTATTTACACAGTGAAGACTGGTTATCATATAGCCAAGGATATCAAATCCTGCCCATCTGGATCAAGTATAGCTTCTTCCTCTTTTGGATTCAACATATGGAAACATGTTTCAAAAGTCAAGGTGAAGCTAAGAATTTTACATTTCATTTGGAAAATTTTGAATGACGCAATACCAACCGCCATGGGCGGATCCACGTGCCCCAGGGGGGTCACGTGACCCCGCTGAATTTTTTAATTTTTTTTTTTTAGTATTAAAATTATGTAGTTTTGTTGTTTAAAATTGTTGTTTTGCCGATAAAAATTGATGTTTTAGACTCTGGTGACCCCACTGAATTTTTTTTTACATAAAAGATGTAGTTTTAGACTCCGGTGACACCACTGGAATAAATTCCTGGATCCGCCAGTGCCAACCGCTCGAGTACTTTGCATCAGGGGAATTTCTAATGGTGTTTGTCAAGTTTGCAATGGACAAGAAGAAACAGTGTGGCATTGCTTATTCGTTTGTCACATCCCATGGGCTGTTTGGAAAGATTAATCCTCGAGGCTATACGGCAAACAACACACACTTCAATTCCTTTAGCGATTTTTTCACTTGCCTCTTTGAAACTAAAGAATATGCCAAGATATCGAGAATTGTCTGTGTCGTGTGGAACATATGGAAGGCAAGATTTTCTTTTATCAATGATAAAAAAAAGATGTTCGGGTTAATGTTCTTCTTAATTCTGCAATTGTACAGGGATGACTATTGTGACGTTGTTCTATCCCTTCAAGTTCCAAGTCCAGTAATGAATTATCAAGAAAAGTGGTCCTCCCTGACTCAAGGCCAAGTAAAATTTAATGTTGATGCAACCTTCGGGAACGGACCGGCAGTGGTTGGTGGTGTTTCACGAAACTCGGAGGGAAATATACTCAATAGCTTATCTATTAGATTAGACGGTGCCCATGCAGTGCTTATCGGTGAAGTACTTGACATGTATCACACCATTTTCTTTGCTAATTCTTGGGGCTACTTTAATGTGATGTTCGAAGATGACTCTCTTACGGACCACCAGAAGCTCATTTCACAGTCAGAAGACCTCTCACCAATGGGAAGTATATTGGAGGACTATCATTTCCTTTCTCTGTGTTTTAGAAGTTATTCTTTTTCCCTTTGTTACAAAAAAAAAGGGAATATCATTGTTCATTTTTTAGCTAAGGAAGACCACAAATTAGTTGGGTGTGTTGTTTGGGGTTCCTCACATCCCTCCAATATTGTAATGGCTTGTACCCCTGACATTGAAGCTTAAATAAAAGTTCTGTTTACCTCTAAAAAATTACACATGCAACCGTAATAAAAGAGATCGAAGTAGAGGATGATATACAATTGATTTCTCCCTTTTTATAACCTACTGGGGCTCTCAAGCATTGCTTGGAGTAAGAAGGAAGAAAACCACTTGTAGGTGTAGTGTCCTAAATCCAATCGGGTTGAACCAGATTCGACCTGGTCGGATCATTATTGCCAATCATTATATCTTTGTACATATGATAAATAACACATACTGTTATTAAATATTTGTTAATTCGATAAACCCATTTAATATTGCATATAATAACCTCCTAAAAATTAAATCGTGATAGAGAAATCATAATGTTAATTATGATCGATGAGACCTCAATTCACCGTATATGGTTTAATTTTTAAATGTCGTTAGACGTATGTATTAATAAATAAGACATTATTAATGCGGTTAGAATATCATGTATCAAATGTCTTCAATATTATTAAGATACTGATATATCTAATCTATCAAAGTGTGTCAACACTTGGACTTGTACGTGATCGCATGTAAGTCGCTTAACACACACGAAATACTAGCAAGAGTACTAGGTCAATCGTAGTATAGCAAGGGCGAGTCAAGGTCAATCCCACAGAGACTATTATTTAATAATGCTAAACACAACCACAACTCATAGGTCAACCGGATAGGGGTGGTCATTGACCAACATAAATAAACAGTAAGTAAAAGAGATGCAAATAAACCAATCATCAATCATATATTGAAAAGGCATTAACCAAACTATTCATAACTAATCTCCCCTTAATCCTTATCTGATCCATATTTGTAATTAAGCTAAGGGTGCAATTCCTGTTGGAAAATTGATGGTTAAAATGGAATATGTTAAATGATATGTCATATTGGGCCTATTGGGCCTAAGTGGTGAATGGAAAGTGTTAGTAATAAAGGGAAAATTGGGGAAACCAATTTCTCCCACATTGGAAGGAAGGAAGGAAAAGAGCCAATATATATATGATGTTGCTTTAGTGTAGTGGTAAGAATTTACCAACTTTATACACCGTTCTATGCGGGCGTTAGGGGGTGCAAATCCATCCGGATTTTGGCTTGAACTTGTGTGTGAGCGGCGTCTGCGGACACGAATGCAACTTCGATTTAAAGGTTCTCAAGTGAAGGTTCGGTTTTGCAACCTGAACCTTTATTTTTCGAAATAAAAACGATTCCTTTATTTTTCGAAATAAAACCGATAATCGATAATTTAATTCGAGAGACCTTCCATCTGCTGCCGACAACACTTATGGCATCATCGCCGACATCGCGTGCTGTTCCATTTCCTTGTCAGAATGACATTCAATACGGTGAGGCTATTCCACTTCAATTCAACTGTTTTATGACATCCTCAACGAGAATAAAGCCTATATAAACAGACTTCTTGATCGCTTCTTCACACCTCAAACACTAGCAACCGCTTCTTCTTACCTCTTTTCTACATGAAAACTGAGAGTTCAAACTACAAGGTTCTTAAGCAATTGAAGGTGTTGCTTCCTGTCATTGCTATCCGTTCTATCCTGGGAGATTAGCGTCCTGCTGAAGCTCACGGCACACGAAGGTGAGGGGACGAATTAAGGAAACTGTGTGCAACACAGGACTCGGATCATATATCCTTTTCGTTTTCTTTGCAATTGTAATTCGAATTTGGTGTTATTCGTTTCATTGTAATTTTTCTTTCGTTTATGAACAAGATTGTCCAACAATCTTAAGACTAATTCCGATATTTCTTGTTCATTAACGAGAGGAAATTAAGAACGAGCAGTTTTTGTATAATCGTGTTGAATCGATTTGGTTCTTGTGTTGAAGCAGTTTGATCTTAATAAACTATTCATATGCTTTTGTGATTGCTTTTCCGTACTTGAAGAAAGCGAATCGAGTTTGTGTAAAACGAAGTTGTTTGGTAAACAAGCTGGCTGAATATTTGTTTGATAAACGAGTTGTTTAGTCTCTGAACGAGCTGTTTAGTCTCTGAACGAGCTGTTCAGTTTCTTAAACGAGTTGAATTCAAACAAGCTGTTTAGTTAAACGAGCTGTTTTATTGAAAAACGAGCTGATTATTAAAACCAAGCTGTTTTGGGTTTAAAACGAACATTGGTTCAATAAAACGAGTTCTAAACGAATCATTTGTTTAATTGAGTATAGTTCAATTAAAAATTGTTCTACAAATTGTTGAAAGGAAATTTAATCAATTTGTGTGTTAAATTTCAAAAATGTCAACCAGTGCGCCTCAGAATGGTGCTGATGGTCAGACTCAGCCTTTGGCTATGGTGCAACAAGTGCCAAATCGAGTCGCTGCTCTATGAATCAAAGATGAGAGGCCGGAAAAATTCAATGGCTTGAATTTTAAGAGATGGCAACAAAAGATGATGTTCTATCTCACAACTTTGCGTATGGCTAAATTCCTAACCGATGATCCACCAACACCGGAAGCGGAAGGAGAGCCGAATCAAGATTTTCTGTTTGCTATGGAGGAATGGAAACAATGTGATTATTTGTGCAGACATTATGTAATGAATTGTTTATGTGACTCATTGTATGATGTTTATTGTGATAAAAAGAGTGCAAAAGAATTGTGGGAGGCACTAGATAAAAAGTACAGTAATCAAAGATGATGGTACAAAGAAATTTGTCGTTAAGGTGTTCTTGGAGTACAAGATGGTGGACTCTAGACCACTCATGGAACAAGTGGAAGAATTTGTTGATTCTTCACGAGATTCAAGTTTAAAAGATGGAGCTTAGTGAAACTTTCCAAGTCGCTTGTGTTATTGAGAAATTACCAAATGCGTGGAAAGATTTCAAGAATTACCTTAAGCATAAGTTTAAAGGAAATGAGCATGGAAGATCTTGTTGTTAGGCTTCAGTATTGAAGATGACAATAAGAAGTCCGATAAAGAGGAAATTACTCTCGAATCTTGCAAGGGCCAACGTGGTAGAACATGGCCAAAGCTAAAAAAAAGAACAAGTTTGTTAAGAAATCAAAACGGGACCAAAAGGTAAATTGGGACCGAAAGGTGGCATTGAAAAACCTAAGTTCCAAGGGAAATGTTTCAATTGTGACAAGATTGGTCACAAATCTGCTGATTGCAAGCTACCAAAGAAGAAGGTTTCTGAAGCAAATATTGTTCAAGGCATGGAAGATATTGATCTTTGTGCTGTTGTGTCAGAGGTGAACATGGTGGATTCAAATCCAAGAGAATGGTGGGTAGACACAGGAGCTACAAGGCACATATGCTCTAACAGGGAAGTGTTTACTAAGTTCGAGTCAGTTCAAGGTAATGAGACTCTGTTCATGGGAAACTCGACTACTTCTGCTATAGCTGGAAAAGGAGAAGTGATTCTGAAGATGACTTCTGGCAAGCATCTAACTCTGAAGAATGTGCTATATGTCCCGGATATGCGTAAGAATCTGGTGTCTGGAGTGCTATTGAATAAGAATGGCTTTCGTCTTGTTTTAGAGTCCGACAAGTTTACTTTAACTAAGAGTGGTATGTATGTCGGTAAGGGGTATGCATGTAATGGCATGGTCAAGTTGAATGTAATGGCTGTTAGGCCAAACAATATCAATAATAATATTCTTTGGTTACGCTTACTTGGTTGAGTCACCTTCCTTATGGCATGGTAGACTAGGACATGTTAATTACGATTCCTGCGTGAGATTAATAAGTCTAAAATATATCCCCAAATTCGAAATTGATAAAGAACATAAGTGTGAAACTTGAGTTGAAGCGAAATTAACAAGAGCGCCCTTTCAAAATGTTGAAAGAAATACGCAACCACTCGAACTAATACATAGCGACGTGTGTGATCTTAAAATTGTGCAATCGAGAGGCGGAAATAATTATTTTATTACCTTTATCGATGATCGCACTAAATATTGTTATGTATACTTGTTAAAAGGAAAATATGAAGCGATAGATAAATTTATTCTATTCGTAAAGAAGTTGAGAATCAACATGGAAAAAGATCAAAATACTCGAAGCGATAGAGGTGGTGAATATTTGGCACCACTAAGTGATTTTTGTGCCGAACATGGGATTATTCTAACCGCGCCATGGTCACCACAATCGAACGGAGTTGCTGAAAGGAAAAAATCAAACATTGAAAGAAATGATGAATTCAATGTTGTTGAGTTCAGGAGTATCACAAAACTTGTGGGGGGAAGCTATCCTTTCTAGCAATTATCTTTTAAATAAGATACCCCGAAAGAAACAAGAGAAAACTCCTTATGAACTGTGGAAAGGTAAACCACCTTCTTACAAATACTTGAAAGTGTGGGGGTGCCTTGCAAAGGTGCTCGTACCTACACCCAAAGTAGTAAAGATAGGATAAAAAACTATTGATTGTATATTCATTGGATATGCACACAACAGTAGTGCTTATCGATTTCTTGTGTATAAGTCAGATAATCCTGAAATACATAAAAATACGATAATGGAATCGAGAAATGCATCATTCTTTGAGAATGTATTTCCGGCTAAAACAAATGAACCTAGTTCATTAAAGCGTGTTCGTGTTCAGGATCACCCTTCGAACAAGTAAATGAAGAAGAGCCAAGCGAGGTTGAGCCAAGAAGAAGAAGCAAGAGGTCGAGGACTGAAAAATCTTTTGGTGAAGATTTTATCACATATATGATAGAGACAGATCCTCAAAGCTTTAAAAAGCGACAACTTCTTACGAAGGTCCAATGTGGAAAGAAGCAATAAATAGTGAAATAGACTCTATATTGCAAAATCATACTTGGGAGTTAGTTGATCTACCTCCGGGATGTAAGCCACTAGGATCTAAATGGATCTTTAAGAGGAAAATGAAACTGATGGATCTATTGATAAATATAAGGCCGACTAGTAATAAAAGGTTATAGTCAAAAAGAAGGTCTTGATTATTTTGACACATATTCTCCAAAGGATTGAGAATAACTTCCATTAGAATGGTACTTGCTATAGCCACTTTATGTAATTTAGAAGTACATCAAATGGATGTGAAAACCGCTTTCTTAAATGGAGATTTAGAAGAAGAAATCTACATGGAACAACTCGAGGGTTTTTCTAGTCCAGACAAGATAAGAAAGTGTGTAAATTGGTTAAGTCATTATATGGCTTAAAACAAGCACCAAAACAATGACATCAAAAGTTTGATCATGTTATGCTTGAAAAAGGGTTCAAAACCAATGAATGTGATAAATGTATTTACATGAAAGAAACAAAAGATGGCTATGTCATCTTATGTCTTTATGTGGATGACATGTTGATAGTTGGTAGTAATGATAAGATGATCAAATCCACCAAAGATATGTTAAACGCTTGATTTGAAATGAAAGATATGGGTTTTAGAGAGATGATATCGGGAATTAGAATTACAAGAAATTCTAATGGTCTCATTTTGAGTCAATCTAATTATATTGATAAAATCCTGGAAAAATTCAATAAAGATGACTCAAATGAAGCTAGAACTCCAATAGATCAAAGTCAACCTTTGTTCAAAAATAAAGGTGAGGGTGTATCTCAATTAGAGTACGCAAGGATCATTGGAAGTCTAATGTACTTAATGAGTTGTACTAGACCGGATATCGCTTACATTTGTTGGCAAGCTAAGTAGATATACTAGTAATCCGAGTCATGAACAATGGAAAGCTATAGTGAGGTTAATGAGATACTGAAGATATACTCGTAAGTATGGCCTTCACTATACAAGAGAACCAATTGTTATAGAAGGATATACTGATGCAAATTGGATTTCAGATTCAAAGGATTCAAAATCCACAAGTGGCTTTGTATTCACGTTAGGCGGTGGAGCCGTGTCTTGGAAATCTTCCAAACAAACCGTGATAACCAGATCCACAATGGAATCTGAGTTTGTGGCATTGGATAAGTGTGGGGAAGAGGCAGAATGGTTGCATCAATTCCTAGAGGATATTCCTTAATGGCCGAAGCCAGTGCCAGGAATATGTATTCACTGTGACAGCCAATCAGCGAATGGAAGAGCACAGAATATAATGTATAATGGTAAGTCTAGCACATACGCCAAGACATAATTCCATTAGACAACTACTCAAATGCACGATTACCTTAGACTATGTTAAGTCGAGGATAATCTTATGGATCCGCTAACCAAAGGTTAAATCAAGAGGAATGGGACTAAAGCCCATGGAATAAAACTTTATGAAGGAAAACCCAACCTTGTAGATTGGAGATCCCAAGATCTTGGTTCAATGGGAAAACCTAATTGCCAAGTAAAGTCTTTGTGTGGGGTAACCTCAAGCTCATTCCTAAGATGAAGAAACAGTGAGATTGAACGAGGATAAGCTCACGTAAGAGCTTTTAATGATTTGTGTAAGAAGAATATTTTGAGAAAATTCTGAATTACGTAATCACCTATGTAAGAGAGAAGAGGGCCGCTTCAAAGGGAATTGTGAGGCGCAATTTTAGAAACTCTTCTTTGAACCAGGCGGATGTCCACGGCCAAAATGGACATAACCGTAAGAACCTATGTTGATAGGTAGATGCAAAGTGTGGTTGATATGTCATCATTTACATCAACGAGAATAGTTCAAGGACATCACGTCTACTAGTCACCAAAGAAAGTAAACATATTTAATCAAGGAAGGTTCAAAGGGTCACACCTACCTATCCTATGCATTGATCTACCGCCGAACTCTCAATTTCATTCTTAGAGCCTTTGCTAGGGTTTAAACACTATTCCATTCATGTGGGGGATTGTTGGAAAATTGATGGTTAAAATGGAATATGTTAAATGATATGTCATATGGGCCTATTGGGCCTAAGTGGTGAATGGAAAGTGTTAGTAATAAAGGAAAATTGGGAAACCAATTTCTCCCACATTGGAAGGAAGGAAGGAAAAGAGCCAATATATACATGATGTTGTTGCTTTAGTGTAGTGGTAAGAATTTACCAACTTTATACACCGCTCTCTACGCTGGCGCGCAGGGGTGCAAATCCATCCGATTTCGGCTTGAACTTGTGTGCGAGCGCGCGTCCTGCGGACACGAATGCAACTCGATTTAAAGGCTCCCAGTGAAGGTTCGGTTTTGCAACCTGAACCTTTATTTTTCGAAATAAAACCGATAACTGATAATTTAATTCAGAGACCTTCCATCTGGCCGACAACACTTATGGCATCCGGCCGACATCGTGCATGTTCCATTTCCTTGTCAGAATGACATTCAATACGAGCTGAGGCTGTTCCACTTCGAATTCCATCTGTTTTATGACATCCTCTACAGAATAAAGCCTATATAAACAGACTTCTTGATTAGTTCTTCACACCCTGAAACACTAGCAATCTGCTTCTTCTTACCTCTTTTCTACATGAAAACTGAGAGTTCAAACTACAAGGTTCTTAAGCAATTGAAGGTGTTGTGCTTCCTGTCATTGCTATCCGTTCTATCCTGGGAGATTAACGTCCTGCTGAAGCTCACGGCACACGAAGGTGAGGGGACGAATTAGTCTTAAGGAAACTGTGTGCAACACAAGGCTCGGATCATATATCCTTTTCGTTTTCTTTGCAATTGTAATTCGAATTTGGTGTTATTCGTTTCATTGTAATTTTTCTTTCGTTTATGAACAAGATTGTCCAACAATTCCTAACCCTATCTACTCCGACAATGGTAGTAGACAATCTATACGCCAGCTACCCTCTTTAATTGGTCCGTAATAGCCCATACGCATAAAGAACTAGAATTGCCAGTATTGAGCGCTAACCCATACCGCTAACCCGCCAGACAAACCGCCGACACCGATCAAGACGCTTCTAAGGTCCATCAAGACTATGTCCAAACTAACACTTCACTATTCGTATTTCATGCTAGTTTTACGATTATAATAAGCAGATTGGCCAGATCTAACCTACTGTTAATTAAACCTGTCGATCAACGTAGCTGACGCCGAACCACAAAATTAGGATTTACTAGGTATTCAGATCTAGCGATAAATACCGTCACAGGTCTGAAGAGCGCAACCCATAATTCTGCATTTCATATGAACGAATCGAATAACAAAGATTAAGGTTCGTTTAATTAATTCATAGATGATTAGATATCTAGATCTAAACCAAGAACAATCATGAATCTAAGAAAGAAATAAAACATTGGAATAGATCTTACCCATAACGAAGAATAGATCTACTATTCTATTCTCTCTCCCTCCGGCGACTCAAGACGATCCATGAAGATCGTAAACCAAGCACAATTCAATAATGAAAGACTTATGACTTATTTGCAAGAAAGAAAAGAAGAATTTATAACCAGAAGACTACATTGTATCTAATTTATGAATAGATCTATGAATGAATGATAGAATGGAAGATGAATAGATGAATCATTACAATTTCGCAACTCTGATGGCTTTATATAGGTGTATAAACCGACTTAGAGGTAAACCCAATGCTTGGAGGACAAGAAAACGTGTTTCTAGAAGATTCTGGGCCTCGGTAAACCGCGGGTAACTCCCGGTTTACCGAGGGTATTGTCTTTTTCCTGCTGCCGAATTAACTTGGAATACCCTAGGCCCAGCTTCGGTATTTGGACCATAACTTGGCCTACGTAACTCCGATTTGGGTGATTCAAAATGTGTTAGAATCCTTGTTTCAAGCCCTACAACTTTCATGTTTGTCCAAGCCCAATTCGTCCTGTACGGCTTCGGAAACAGCGTTGTAAATCACCAATCAGATTCTTGGGTCCAATCTTCGCTCGAAACACTTCAACCTTCAGCTTGGTTCAGTTATTTATCGATTAAATCTCTCCTTCAACCCATATGATGCTTCGAACACTCGTCCATCTGTCAATAAAACCATACCACACATAGTAGCTTCTATTTCTAGCAAATAACGCATAAAATACACGGTTAATACGCATAATACCAATTTAGTCACCTCAGACATGGCTTAATCACATTTAGCTAATTAACTCATGATTTCATACATATTATCACCATTGAGAACACAAATCCAAGTTAGATTTATGGTAAATAATGATACCAATTTGACCGTCATCAGTACGTGGATGTGTATTATTGAATACGTACGTTAGATTACCCACTTACTATATAAGTGTTACATATCTGTGACGGTTGTGTAATTACACTTGGACCGGGTTCCTCATTATATCATGGTGTGGTTTGTCATGTTTTGACACTGTTGAGGTTTCCTCATAAAAGGGCGATCATGCGGTAGTGATCAAATGTGATACTGAAGTAGGTTGATACGCCTAACCCGGAAAAGAGCCAGATGATTCACGTTGGTCCTGTACAAAGGCCTAATATCGAATAGGGTCATCGGCTCAGTCAGTCTGTCCATTCGTAAGCCGGACTGGGCCGGGTACAATTTAGCTCGCCTCATGCCATTACAATACTTATCATTGGCTAGGCAACGGGCGTTGATTAATAAAGCCTCTAATCACCCTCAGCAGGTCAACCTGGAGCATAAAGGGCCGACCAGCTCGCTCAGCTGCCCGTCAACTCGGACCAAGCCTGCTTGACTAGGCAAACAAAGCGCATACACGACGGTTACAAGACGAAGAACCCGCAGCGGTTACGAGCAAGCTCGCCCGATCAGAGCCTTCCACATAGTTAATCATGCTTTATTGTATTTAACCACGTCTTAACTATGACTTAATTACCGTCATTTGCAACCGCCGTCTCTTAGTCCCTATAAATAACGGTATTTGTACACTGAAAATGACAACTCATATATGATAATTAATACAAGCAGACAACCTCTGCCAAATTATCGATTGTCTAGCTCGCCACTTTTATTGCTTTTCCAGTCTTCATATTTTTCTTAAGCGCCGCCGTGCACCACCGGCAAAATCACACACTTAAGCCAGATATCCACCAAAATACGTTTGTGATATTTCCAACAATATCAGTTGGCTCTGTTACCGGAAAACTACACTATTTAGTATTTTTCCGGTCAGATTTACAGCCCAAAAAATTGATTTTACGGCGGCTCCGGCGAAGGAAAACAACCAAATTTTGGTTTTCTGGTGAGTTCTATGTCCGACTTTTGGGTTTCCAGCCAAGGAAAACATCCACCAAACGGAAATCCCCATATCGATTTCGGATTCCAAGGATCTAACATAGATCCTCAGTGTCTTTGTTTGAGTCTCCCTCAGATTCATCAGATCTTCATCGAGTTCATCTCAGATTCATCAGACCATCATTGCGTTCATCACAAGATTCTTTAGCTCTTCATCAGAATCTGCATCATGAAAAACATGCCTGTTGAGACGAGATCGACCAACATTGTCCGAAAGGACGGTCTCCCACCACCTGGCAAAAAGAAGGGTAACACGAACCAGGTCACTGGAGGGTCTAACGGTGGTCGCGACCCTGCACCCCAAGACTGTGAAGGCCACCACTCACCCACTCCGCCAAAAGGAGACATTCATTAGTACGACGCACGAGCCTACCTTGACAGCAGAACCAAGTCTGAGGAAGCTCTGGCCGTCGGCACTGAGCATAATAAATGAAAGGATGCGGTGGGAACTTCTAGGTAATTAAGGTTACGGGTTTGTAATTAGGAAATCGCTGACGTCACAACTGATGCCAGCCATCCCCTTCACCTATTTCTCGTCTACTTTGCCTCCGCTGAGTATTGTTGGATGTAATATCGCCGGACGGATCTAGATCCGCCCGATTACGCAGCGGAATAACAAGGATCACGATCAATACAAATTAAAACATATAAATAAATAGATCTAAACTACAAGAAGGTTAGATCTACTTACCAATCAAAATATTAGATCCGAAGATTGAGAAGCCGAGATCCAAATAGTTGAGATGCCACGGTCTTCCGATGTGTATCTCCAAGCAACAACCGGTGGATGTTGATTCTTGATGCTTGACCTCCTCGATATGCTACCCGGAAAATCCCGAAGATTTTCCCAACTCTAAACCCTAAGCTTTGGCCAAAAAATCCAAGCCTTTTGAGTGTATAATGCGTGTTATATGTGTGTTTAAAAGGCTTAGGAGAACTCTCTTTATATAGTAGAGAAATCCTTGTCCTCCAAGGATTTAATAATTAATTAGATAATCAATCATAATAATCCTTTATTAAATATAAGATAAATCTAATATATTCTAAAACTAATTTAGATATATATAACAGATAATATCTAATATCTCCCGATTAATTATTTAACAAATAAACAATTAATCACATGACATGTAATTATCCAAGAAAACTAATTTCTTTCTAATTACAACATGTATACCACGCTGATCACCCCTAAAATTAGTGGTTTCACACGCCACACTCAATTATGGGCCGAGTCCACTTAAAATGTCTTTTCCATGTATTTAATTATTTAGCCCACTAAATAATTATTCGCACATCAATTAAATAGTCCAACTACTTAATTATTATTTAGGCCCAACGTCAAGAAACATATGCATGTTAGGAGCCACATCGGGGACCATGGACCTATAACCAGTAGCTACAATAAATTAAATAAAATTATTCATCAAACAGAACAATTCTTATTCAATCTATTAATTCCGGGATTACGCCACCATATACCCGAAACTGAACTCTATCGATTATAGATATATACTTACACTTTAATCATCGAGTAAAGCGTCCATTGATATAATCAGATACAGATAAATCCTCCATTGACTGTTCGTTTTGATTCGGGATATTTCCGTAAACCCTTCTCAAAACATCTTATCCTTATTTACCATTAACCCCCTAATGATCAATTAATTAATAACTAATATACTATGAACTGGGCCCATCGATCGCTTTAGGATTAACAAATAAGTGGAACTCAATCTCATCTACTTCCCTTGAGAATGAATGGATTCCATATCTATGAAGTCACAGACTACTCACTCATTCCAAAATAGAGCCAACGAGAAGTGTTCAGATCACATGTATCCAAGTGATCCTTAACTAACACATCAAACCCTACTTTGAACCAAGCAGTAGACTGTGACCACATCAGGATTGAGATTAATCCATATATGATCATCTTTTGATTCGATAAGATTTTCGATCACGGAATTATATCGAGAATTCAAATCAAATCGGTCCAAATTCTATATGATAGACATCATATATAAATGCCCCACTAGGTACCTATACCGACGGTCCGGATAAGACGGTCACACCGTTAAGTGTTAGGCGCATTATTGGTATATTAATCACGAGATCCATACTCGATTAAATCACCACGGACTAACTAGTTTTAAGCATATCATCACTAACTCAATCCTCGTGTGTATGCCATATACTGAGTTATGTGATTACATACCGATGTACTTGTTAGTAATATCATACACGGCGGAAGCGATTTTATGGGTCTAGATCTATAATATATACGTAATAAAACAACTAGATCTATATCTACAAGGGGTTGTAGTACATACCTATTGGATCTCTAAATCCAATTCAAGAACCGCAACAAGAAGATTGAACAATGATGTGAAGAGCACCACGATCTTCCCGCACGTGTGATCCAAGCAACTCCCGTGGAAGGAAATTCGCCTCGAATCCTTCCGATATGCTACTACCGGAAAATCTCCAAGATTCTCCCTTTAACTCCCTTGGCGAAAAATTTCTTCCTCCTCTCTAAGAGGTGGAACTCAAAATATTGTGTGTGTTAAGGCTTAGGAGAACTCTCTTTATATAGGAGAGTAATCCTTGTCCTCCAAGGATTAAATAATTAAGAGATAATTATTACATTAACCCTTTTTCCAAATAAAAGATAGATAAAATAATTATCCCAAACAAATTAGGATAAATCATATTATTATCTAATATTCCATGATTTATCATTTAACAAATAAAAGATAAATCACACATTAAATAATTATCCAAGAAAACTAATTTTTAATAATTAAATAATATAAATTGCATGCGCACCTTTCTTTAAAATTAAGGTCACGCACCTTTTCAATATATTTTACCAAAAATTAGGTCAACACACCAATTCGGGCGAGTCCATTTAAAATGTCTTTTCCGTGTATTTAATTATTTAGCCCAACTAATTTAATAGTCCACTAAACAATTAATTCACATATCGTTTTAATAAAGTCCAACAAGAACTAAATTAATATTATTAGGATTCGACGTCCGAGAATAGCTATGCTATATTAGGAGGCACGTTGGGGACCATGGACTAATAATCGCCGCTCCGATAAATCAAATAAATAATTATCTTACGAATGTAATAATTATATTCGATAAATCAATCACAGAATATGCCACCATAATCCCGTGATCGCACTCCTCCGATTATAAGATTATATTTATCTCCTCACGAGAATAATAATAAGCGCCCATTGATATAATCATTACATATGGATTAATCCTCCATAGATTGTTCATTCTAAATCGGAAATTTCCGTTAACCCTTTTAGAACCTCTTATCCTTATTTACCATTAACCCCTAGTGATCAATTAGTGCACATAATCGACTAGTAGCTAATTAGTCAAATGTGAACTCCGGGATCGATCATTTTCTTAGGGCTAACAAATAAGAGAATCGTCTATCTACTTCCATAAATGGAAGGAATGGATTCCGATCCGTGATAACACGTACTACTCACTCAATCCAAAGACAATGCCAAGATGGGGTAATTGCACCACAGACTCGGTGTAATCCTTAACCGTCAAGTCAAACCTCATACTAATTCAAGCGGTTGGACTCGTGATCACCTCAGATTAAGATATATCCATAAATATGATCATCCATTGATTCGATAAGACTTTCGATTACGGAATTATATCGTGAACTCTAATCAAATCGGTCCAAATTTCTATATGATATATCTATCATATATAAATGCCCCATTAGGTTCTCTTAACCGAAAGTCCGGATAAGACAATCACACCTATTGTGTTCTCAGGCGCATTAATAGCACGTTAAAGGAGAGACCCGATACTCGATTAACTTCACTACGGGCTAATTGTATTTTAAGTACATCTTCACTAACTCAATCCTCCCGTGTATATACCATACAATCTTGAGTTAAGTGATTACATAAACGATATACTTAGGGTTTTCAGAGTGTAAATACTATTGTCACATCGGTGAATATGAGAATAATAAATATGAATAATAACATCATTTCATTTATTAAATAAAACAATTACAAAATTGTCTTTCGGGCATTACACCTAACAGTACTTTGGGTTTTCAGCAGTGTATTAATATAAGCATAAATGCAAATATTAAGATGAATTATAAATCCTGTCAAAAACAATTATAGAAATTGTCTTTTGGGCACAACGCCTAACAATATCCCACTTGCACGAAAGGCAAGTGATTAATTGTTTTAGAGCATACCTGATGACGGTCAAATAATACCCGTAAAAGTCATCAACGTTATCCTTAAATCGAGCTTAATAATATATATTTTATATTAAATCACATGTTTATAATGTTTATTTAATGTTATGTGATTTATAGAATATAATTTGGTATTTATCTATTTTTTATTATTAAAATATGATTTACCGTGTGATAATTATTGATTTTACAGATTACGGTAAATCGGGAGGATATCTACCGACATAAGGAAGTAAATCTCAAGATAAATCGATACAGAATCGGATCGCATTAAAGATAAACATCAAATCAGCACGAGGAGTGGAGTAACAAACAAGAAAAGCCAGCAAGCCAATCGAGGTTGGGGACTCATTGGCGGCGAAGAAGGAGAGCTCGGGAGCGAAGTGTGGTAAATCGAGCTGATCGGCTCAGAGTTATCTCGACGCGTTTTAGACTCCATTAGGGTTTAGGAAATACGATTTTTAAGTCGGTTTCTACAGCTTATAAATACATTGTTTCATAGCAAAACATCAGACAACACAATATAATTTTAATACTACTTTTCATAGCACAAATCCTCAGTTTTTCAGAGCAGTTTTTATACAAGTCAGCAGCAATTATGTGAGTTGGTTGTATTAATTTGTTCTTTGTTCTTTGTAATTAAGTCCCCCCAATTATTGTTTATCGTTTGAGGTTGTTCGTTCTTCACCGAACGATGTAGATCTAAGGCTATGATATAGGGCAGTGGGGATTCCTTGCCTATAAGGATCCACACGCCCATATCTGTTATCCGGTGATCTATAGATGACTTTGGTATAATCGACAATCGTGTTTTTGGTAGATCTATATAATTGCTTTATGAATCTCTATTTTATCCGTTACGTATATAGAAACACTAAGATTTAGGTTTTCGCCGCGTCAATCTAGCCACGTCTTTATGGTGTGATTGTCCACCTAGAATTTCTTGTCTTAGTAGGTATGGCTACGGCTACATTGCTCGTCTGTTTTAATTAAAACCTGTAGTTAGGAAATACCAATATAGTGCTCCTAGGTCGGCTCATGAATTGGTCTTCCGGGACTTTCAACGAGATCTAGATATGTGTTGTATTTGGGAATTGCGCGCACCTAATTATACGTAAGTCGTAGATTAACATGATACCTAAAAAGTTAGTGTTAATGGGACAGAGACTGATGCGATCACTTAGGAAGTACGCCTAACCATAGGAATGTTGCCTAGGTGAGGAATACGGTCAATATCGGCATCCCTAGTATTGTAAGCGTGCAAGTTATATGAGATGGAGACCCAAAATGTGAAGTCACGTAATGTAGCACAGTGATCTAGTGTCCTACCCGGAACTAAGTCAAGTTTAGGGGATGACCTCCGTAGCCAATATAAAAGAAATACGAATCGGATTAATAGTTATTGAGTCTAGTTTAATTATATAGAATCTCTAGATCCAAACGATAACACAATGATTGGGGAGGTTAATTATGTTGTCTTGGTTTGTGTTGTGTCGAGTCATTTTTTACCTTATCTTGTCTTTTGTTGGTCTTAGACCGCCTCTGTGTGCTTGACATGATTAATTGATTGTTTATATATATATAAATGATTCACAATTGGTTCCCTGTGGGATCGACCTTGATTCGTGATAGCTATACTACGATGGACCTAGTCCTCTTGCTAGTACTGGTTTATGGTGATCGAGTATTTTATTATCACTTGACTGATCACGTCAATCAATACCCCTTATACACAACATTCTCCCACTTGCTCTAAAAGCAAATGAGACATATCCATCAATTCTGTACCCGCCAAGTGCATCTAAGTATTTCAGATTTCAAAGTACGGCCAGAGTGTGCCGCCGTAGGGTTGGTCAGTGACCCGGTGAGCACTTAAAATCTGAATGCCATGCGACTTGGTACCCTGATCAGTTGGTTTGTCAGCTCGAGACGATCTTTAGGATCAAAACGTTGCCGGTCCATCTAATCAGGTGGTACTCTCCCAATATGCTTTTGACCTCTAGTGAATACGAAGATCCTCATAAGCTACATTTCCACTGTTTTCCCAATAAAGTGGCATCGGCTTACTAGATCTGGAATTACTCCCAGACATGGAAGGAAATCCTCGATCTGACTTAAAGTCAGAATCACACGAGTAAACACTGAGCCCAAGATCGACTTAACGATCATCCTTAATCTCACTTAAAGTCAGAATCAGTGTAATCATTTATATTCACGTTCGCACCCGAATATACTAGCATATTATTCCTCGTTCTCCAAAGATACTTGAGACGTGCTAAACTTGCTATTTAATACTCGAATCCAATATTCGATTAACTTGTAATTACGACTTTCTCTTATCAAAAGAGAGTCTATCCCATTTTCTATTCATCCTCAAAGGTTTAGAGAAGCATTCCGTGAGAGGTAGGGTAGGACTACTACTGTTGAATGTTGCATACCGATATGCAAAATCATCTTAACCATTAGGATAGATGGGATTGCCGATCCACATATTCTCGGAATTTGACCGAATCTAATCCTTTAGAATGTAGTCCGATTCTTTCATAAAGAGAATCTTGGCATGTCGATTTCGACTTGAGATAACACACCCATGTTGTTTCAAACTGTTTCAGTGTTACCATTCATGAACACTAATGTATATACTAATTTACCATTATTGACATCCAGTCTAAGAAATACTTATCAATATCCTGGTCAAGTCCACATACTCGAAATATGTGACTTTTAAATGACCTAGAGGTTTGCTTTAATCCACAAAGGATATAAGCCTTGGTTACGAATAAATTCAGATTCCGATTGTTCAGTAAAAAAGTCTCAGGGAATCACCCCTATTTTTTGCTTTCTAATGAATCTGCCATTTGTTCGTAGCTAAAACTCTTCTGTTCCAAATGAATCCAGATTCCGTTTGTTCGGCAAGTAAGTCCTAGGGAATCACCCCTATTTTCTGCTTTCTAACGAAATCAAACAAAACCGAGTGGTGAGAGAGTTCACGGTCTGGTTAACTCTCAACTTGTTAGGTAATTACCCCTAGACCAATCAGCTTTGCGCTGAAAGTTAAACTTTCTTATTCATTCGACTCTTATCATGTAGATCCAATTACTCGTAATGGGCCTGAGATACTCAGGTGGTTCTACTAGAGTGTGAACAGAACTAGAGTACCAAAACTCCATTCACTGGGTTTTTAAACCAACCTCTATGATCAGAATCCTATACAACCCATAAGGAACCATAGGTTATCAATCACTTCTGTAAACATCAAATTCTGCAGAAAACCGCAAAAGGTAATGGTTAAACAATACTCCAACTGCGTTCTAGGTGGATCGATATTCCGATCTAGTAGTAATTATCACTGTTATCACCAACAACCAATGTTGGACGTGGTCTGATCTAATCAGTTAGTAACTACCTTGAGTAACCGTACTCCAAAGTCCAAGGTTGTTATTCATAGACCCTTTTAGAAGGGGTTTTGATAGTATAACCGTCACTTTCTGATCTTAAGAATCTTATAACCAACATTTACTCAACGTATAAGATATTGCACGAACAGTCATCATCTGAACGTGTACGCAAAATTTCCAGTCCTACCTTCAAGCATTAAGTGCTAAATGCCTATATTGACGGAAGTGGGGTGAACCGAATTCACTCATTATCCACAAATTTGTAAGCATCTTCTAGGTAGACTTCTCGGTTTTACATGATAGTGTAAACCGTTATTTCGCAACCAATATCTTAAATGAGTTAAGAAGTGTATTGTAGCACATTAATAACTATATGAGGCAAATTTATGGTGTTATCCCTCAGTGGATAAATTCCATCGAGGCAGCCGAGCATCACCCCAAGACTATGCTATGGCCTATTACATCGAGCATGGAATACTCTATCTCTGGTGAAATCAGAGATACCTCCAAATATTTTAGATAATCTTACTGGCGTTTCGAGTAGTTGTCTGACGAGATGTCACTACTCAGAAGCTCCTTCTAACTTGTATCTTTCACAAGACCCCGAAGGTCATTATGAACAAGCTATGTTACTTCTTTAAATCTATTACCCTTTCCCGATTGAAAGGAAGCTTAGTCATTGTTCCTTTTGAGACAGTGTTCCTTGACTGAAGATAAGAATCACCCTAAGTCATTCTTCAGATCTTGTATTTAGGAAATATGCACTAATTAATAGAGTATGCAGAAGTGTTTATCTAAATACGGAAACCTTTTGCCTTTAATAGTTTAAGATGTGTTACATATACCTTTTCAAAGATTTCTCGGTGGTTTCGACTTTATCAAACAAAAGTCCGAGTCTTGGATTCTTGCTACAAATGTCATATTCACTTTCTATAAGACAAACAAATTATCGAATTGAAAGTGAATCCATTTGTTCCAACGAATCTGAAAACAGAAAATAAATTTTCTGTGATATTCAAGGATTGAATCCGAAATTCATTTCCTTATATCACTCCCACTATTCTAGCGGAAATAACTGCCCGTTGTCTACTCTATTTATCGTTTAATGCATAGCTACCTTGTTCTTCCAAAGAACTTAGCTTTCGTGGAAATCGTTAAGGATGCATTGGTCAGTGATCCAAAATCACCTTCCTTATCCTCTGATTTTCTATTTATTAATATTCCGGTTTAGCCTTAAAACTACTTAGTTTAGATGACTAACACGTATAGACATTCTTTCCCATTCTTGACTTTCCTTATATGGAAACAGTCTTGAACTAGCGGTTCATTTGAGTAGACACTACTCGTGAACTGTGGGATGTCTAATGATAGTGTTACTCGTTTGGACTATTTGATTTTTCTAATAAATCAACAAATCATAAGGTTAAAGCTCCCACTAGTTTATCGGTTCCAAATACCGTCTAACTAGCAATGCTTTATTTTTGATTTTTCAGAGATTAGAAAATCACCAGAACTAAGCTCCCACTAGTTTATCGGGTTCCAAATACCGCCTAACTAGTAATGCTTTGTTCATGTTTTTCCAGAATGGAAAACTCTTGTGCGATCTCTTACACATTTCTAATGATTCGTAAAAACAACAAATCATAAGAATAAAACTCTCACTAGTTTATCGGTTCCAAATACCGTCTAACTAGCAACACTTTATATATGATTTTCCAATTTTTCAATTAGAAATTTCTTGTGTGATTACTCACACAATTAAAATTCACTAATAGAATTTTATATAGTCCTCCATCATCTTTGAACTAAGTGCGTCTCTCGTTCAACACGAGTGACAGCAGTGACATTCCTATACTATGTCACTTAAGATTTAAAAGCTCAAGAGGAATATCTCTTCCGAAATTTAATTGCATTCTTCGATGAGTTCGACGTTCTTGTTACTTTCCACTTTTAACGAAGTCATTACACTAGCAGTTTAGTAGCCTAGAGATGATAGTTGTAAACAAAATTGATGAAAAAAATTCATACATACACGACTAGATAAATTTTAGGAATTATAAACTCAGAAATTATATCCTACCATTCCAAGGATTTAACCTCTCATCGCCGCCGCCTAGGGGTCGGTATCAAGACGATGACGGTTAAACCGAGACAATCTCTCGATGATTAAACTTTGAGAATCAAACATCTCATGGGAATCGTGACATCCCATACTTTAATCGTTGATTACCTTCCTTTTTTCACCAAGATATTTCCTAAAATATCTCGATGAGTGTGACCGACTATATCGAGACCTTTAAGCACGCCCGAGTATGCCTACGTAGGCGTGTCGATGACCCGGCGAGTCCTTAAGATCCTATCCTTTCGGAGACCAAGCCTTGAATTTTGATAGCGGTGAACACCATCCGAAGGGGGCCGAAATCAAAGCAGCATGAGGCATCACCATTCTCTCACTTGCTTGCATCTATAGTAGAGGCCGTGGGGTAGGCTGTCGCCTTCCCCGCTCCCACTCAATATTTAGAAAAAGTGGTAGGTTTACTAATCGCGGTTTTGGACTTGACAATATTTTAAGAGACAACAAATCATATACCTGAATGGTGTCGGTAATGTAGGCAAGCCTACCCGTCTTATTCGTTGGAACATATGTGACTGTCGGTCGGATCCCGCTAAGAGAAGCCCGTTTAGCCGTAAAGGCTTGTCGATATGCTAAGTCTTGCCGAACCCCGTGCAAGCGCACACGTGGAGGGTGAGTCGATCGAGCCGTAGCTCAGCTTGAACTTACCCAACCATGGTTAGACCATTTCCAACCCATGTATCATGATTTTCCGATTTCTTAAATTGTCAAACTTTCCCGTAGACACTACGGAACAAACCCGCAATCTCGTTCCGGTTTAAGGTGGGATTCACCGAGAATCCATCACCGAAAACTTAACGATTGACAAAACCCGATTTCTCGGTTCTTTAATTAGTTTCTAATTAATTAATTCCCACAACAATTAATTAAAAAATTAAACTAATTAATCGAGTTGAATAAATGCCTAATTAATTATCCAGAATTAAATTGCTACATGTATGCATATGGAGTGGAATTCATGATATGATGCATGTCATGGAAATTTTTCGGTTATACACATAAATACGATCATACACGCAATTACGGAAAATAAACACCGTGATGGACCGTTGGTACCCCCGTATCTAACCTATTAAAAAAAATAAACAAACCCTAACTAGGGTTTACTATTTTCTAATCTGCTGCTGCTGCGTTTTATCGATGATCGGACATCCAAACGAACTTTGATCGTCACGAAAATTTATGGACCTGTTCTTCACTCATCCTACTTGAATATGGACGGTTGGATCCGAGTTTTGACGGCCCAAGTGATCCCAGCAAGCCGCCGATCCAACTGCTGTATCTGTTTACAACTGCGGCGCAGCAGTGTCTTCCTGGGGCCGATCGGGCCTCGAGTCAAAACCCGATCGACCTGAAATTTTTAGAGTTTGTTCATAACTCCATGTTAGTCAATCTGAACGGCCGGATCTATGTTTCAACATCCAAACTCTTCCAGAAAATCGACGAACTCACAACTAGGGTTTTATGGCTGCTGTGCTTTTCTGTTACAGCAGCAACTTTATTGCAGCGATCTGGTATCGAGACGGACTCCGATCGACACCAAATTTTGAGGGCCTATTATTAAACTTTTATTATTCATTCTGACCGGAGGGATTGTCGTTTCAACGGCTCAATCTCCGGGAATAAATAAAAAAAATGAACAACAACAAAACAGATCTACTTCTAGGAAACTAAAGTTACAAAATTTCCTATAACCATACAAACGAATTTATATGAGTTTAAAATAGATCTAACGAGTAAAAATTACCAACCCCAATCCATTTCTTCAACCACAACATATCAAAGCATTCATCATCATGATTTTCGGAAAAAAAAACGAAAAAAAACAAAGCAAACTAAACATGCAATTTCCACTCCTAGATATATCACTTATATACTTTAATTTATAGATCAGAGGCTTTAATACCACTAGTTTGATGTAACATAGCCGGACGGATCTAGATCAGCCCGATTATGCAGCGGAATAACATGGATCACGATCAATACAAATTAAAACATATAAATAAATAGATCTAAACTACAAGAAGGTTAGATCTACTTACCAATCAAAAGATTAGATCCGAAGATTGAGAATCCGAGATCCAAATAGTTGAGATGCCACAGTCTTCCGATGTGTATTTCCAAGCAACAACCGGTGGATGTTGATCCTTGATGCTTGACCTCCCCGATATGCTACCCGGAAAATCCCGAAGATTTTCCCAACTCTAAACCCTAAGCTTTGGCCGAAAAATCCAAGCCTTTTGAGTGTATAATGCGTGTTATATGTGTGTTTAAAAGGCTTAGGAGAACTCTCTTTATATAGGAGAGAAATCCTTGTCCTCCAAGGATTTAATAATTCATTAGATAATCAATCATAATAATCCTTTATTAAATATAAGATAAATCTAATACATTCTAAAACGAATTTAGATATATATAATAGATAATATCTAATATCTCCCGATTCATTATTTAACAAATAAACAATTAATCACATGACATGTAATTATCCAAGAAAACTAATTTCTTTCTAATTACAACATGTATACCACGCCAATCACCCCTAAAATTAGGGTTTCACACGCCACACTCAATTATGGGCCGAGTCCACGAAAAATGTATTTTCCATGTATTTAATTATTTAGCCCACTAAATAATTGTTCGCACATCAATTAAATAGTCCAATTACTTAATTATTATTGAGGCCCAACGTCAAGAAACATATGCATGTTAGAGCCACATCGGGGACCATGGACCTATACTGATGAGCTACAATAAATTAAATAAAATTATTCATCGAACATAACAATTTTATTTAATCTATTAATTCCGGGATTACGCCACTATAAACCCGAAACTGAACTCTATCGATTATAGATATATACTTACACTCTAATCATCGAGTAAAGCGTCCATTGATATAATCATTACATACGAATAAATCCTCCATTGACTATTCGTTTTGATTCGGGATATTTCCGTAAACCCTTCTCAAAACATCTTATCCTTATTTACCATTAACCCCCTAGTGATCAATTAGTTCATAACTAATATAATATGAACTGGGCGCATCGATCAGTTTCTAGGATTAACAAATAAGGGAACTATCTGTCTACTTCCCGCAGGAAGGAATGAACTCCATATCTGTGAAGTCACAGACTTCTCACTCATTCCAGAATAGAGCCAACGAGAAGTGTTCCAGATCACATGTATCCAAGTGATCCTTAACTAACACATCAAACCCTACTTTGAACCAAGCAAGAGATCGTGACCACATCAGATTGAGATTAATCCATATATGATCATCTTGTGATTCGATAAGATTTCGATCACGGAATTATATCGAGAATTCAAATCAAATCGGTCCAAATTCTATATGATAGACATCATATATAAATGCCCCACTAGTACCCTATACCGACGGTCCGGATAAGACGGTCACACCGTTAAGTGTTCAGGCGCATTATAGGTATATTAATCATGAGACCCATACTGATTAAATCACCACGGACTAACTAGTTTTAAGCATATCATCTCTAACTCAATCCTCGTGTGTATGCCATACACTGAGTTATGTGATTACATACTGATGTACTTAGGGTTTTCAGCTGTGTATTAATATAAGCATAAATGCAAATATTAAGATGAATTATAAATCCTGTCAAAAACAATTACAGAAATTGTCTTTCGGGCACTACGCCTAATAAGTATAAATACCACCGGAAGAGGTTTGTAACAGGTATCGAAGTTGACTCTGATAAAAACATACCTTTTTCTTCTTCTATTTCTGTTTCTATGCTTCTATCTATTTCTCATATCCCTTGAAACCTAATCTTCTTACGATTTCCTCCGGTCATTTCATCTGGTATCAGAGACTCCTCCTGTCTCCTGTGGGTTGTAATGGCGGAAGGCACACGTTTTAAAGCTACGGAAGAGCTGTGGAAGCATTTCCATACATTGGAAGGGAAGTTAACTAAGGAAATTCAGCAACAACATGATGGTTTAGACATTGTCAAGATTCATGTTATAAACACAGACGAGAAGCTTATAGTTTAAGAAAGATAAATAACAGATAGCAATGCAAACGTAAAGTATGGTGGAATTGATAATACACAGAAACAAAGAGAATACAGTGATTTAACATGGTTTCCGGCGTTGTCCCGACTCCTCCACGGACAGAAAAGGAGATATTTTACTATGCACAGAATTACAAGGTATTCCTCACAAAGTGAAAGACACACTCTTGAAAGACACACTCTTGCATTGATTACAAAATTGGTATTTATAGACATAAATCCCAAACCCTAACCGCCGAAGTTCTTTGTCGGAATTCTCATAAATACTCCAGATGCGGACCCCAGCTCCAGGTGTTATCCACTAGACCAAACTCAGCTCAAAACTGAATTTCTAGACTTATAATCAACTGCCCAAATGTAGAACTCATTTATACTCAAAGATAATGTAAATCGATCGCCGACTTTCGTAAGAAACTTCGCTTGCACTTCATCAAACTGACTTTCACATAACTGAATATACTTAACTGAACTGACCATCATTCTCAGTCACAGTTTTCCAGATTAGTTCCACCAGATTATTTATCATTTTAGAGATCAAGTCACAAAAACTGACAAATTTCCATATTGACTTGAACTCTCATTCAACGTCACCAGATTGCATAATCAGACGTACTTGTACCAGATGCATTCATCAATGCCAGGATGTACAGTACCAGACTTCTCCTCAGAATCCACTCAAGTTGATCTGCCCTCAATTGAGTATCCAGATTTCAGTTTACAAGCTTTGAATATTCAGCAAGTCCAGAGACAACTGAAACTTGCTCTGCTGAACTAGTTTAGTGAACATATCTGCATGATTCTCCTTGGTGCTGATCTTCTTAATTACAACCCACTTCTCATTTCTTAGAAAATGATACCTCACATCAATATGCTTGGTTCTATCATAACTCCTTATGGCTCAGTTATCCCTTCCTTCTTCTTGAAAATCCATTTGCAAGTAACAACTCTCCTTCAGCTGGATGGTTAACTAGATCCCAAGTCGGATTCTTCAGTAATGACTCCATCTCATCTCCCATGGTCGCAAGCCATTGAGATGCTCAGTAACATGTCATCGCTTCTCTCAGATGTAGAAGGTTCAAAACTATCCACTTCTTCTGCAACTTGAAGTGCGTATCCAACCATATCATCAAACCCATACCTCTTGAGAGGTACCCTAACATTGGATCTTCTAGCTCTGCTGACAACTATACTCTGTTGACCCATATTCTCAGTTTGACACTCAACTGACATTTTCTCAGCTGACTGGCTAGGTTTCAGCTCTGGTTTAATAACCAGATCAGATGAAGACTGACTTGGATCAGTTGATTGTTGCATTCCAACCGACTCCACCTGAAGTTCCACCTTACTGTCAGTTTTCTCAATTTCAGCACTGGTTTCAATTTCAGTTATCCTCCACACCGATGAACTGAGCATACAATTTTCATCGAAAACTGTATCTTTGTTGAGAATAACTCTGTTTTCTGCTGATGCCCAAATTTCATACCCCTTTACTCCATCACCATACCCTACAAACACTCCTTTCTTGGCCCTAGGATCCAGTTTCCCTTCACTGACATGATAGTACACTGTGCTTCCAAATACCTTTAGAACTGAATAATCTATAGGCTTGCCTGACCACATCTCAACTGGTGTTTTGAGACTGATCTCTGTGTGAGGACTCCTATTGATTAAGTAGCAAGCTGTAGTTACAGCCTCTGCCCAAAATCTCCTTGACAAACCAGCATGAGAAAGCATACATCTTTCTCTCTCCATAAGAGTTTGACTCATTCTCTCAGCTACACCATTTTGTTGAGGAGTATTCCTGACAGTATGATGTCCGGCAATACCCTAAGTTTTGCACAATGTATCAAACTCACCCAACAATTCTGCACCATTATCATGCACGAAGCCTCTTGATCTTCTTCCCCAACTAATTTTCAACTAGAGCCTTCCATTGCATGAAGCTCTTGAATGCCTCACTTTTGTGTTTCATCAGCACCACCCAAGTCATCCTTGAATAGTCATCAATAAAGGACACAAAATATCTGTGACCACCCAACGACTCCACCTTTGATGGCCCCAAACAATCAGAATGAATGTAATCAAGTGATGACTTTGTGTTGTGTACCCCTTTTGAGAACTTGCTCCTATGAAGCTTCCCAAACACACAATGCTCACAAAAGTCTAGATTCTTGACCTTACATCCCTCAAGAAGATCTTTCTGAGAAAGAACTTGCATCCCCTTTTCACCCATGTGACCCAGTCTCATATGCCACAGTTTTTGTAAGCTGTGACTGATGAACCTCAACAGATGCCACAAAGATCGTAATCCAAGAACAATCGACCCTTGTAATATGTACAGAGTCCCATTCTTGATTCCCTTGAGAACCTCAACTGAGTTTTTATAGACACTCAACACACCACTTTCCCCCTTAAACTGAATCCAATGCTGTCCAAAGAACTGAGAGATACCAAGTTTTTGGTCATTTGTGGAACATGTCTAACTTCACTCGGTTGTAATCTTCCATCCTCTCGCCCTCAATCGAATCGAGCCAATCCTAACTACCTTATGGCCTTTCTTTGCTTGCCATAGATATATGACCACCATCTATCTGCGAATAACTTGAGAACCACTCTCTGTAAGGGCAAATATAAAAGGATGCCCCGGAGTCCAAAATCCACACATCAGTTTGATGTGCTGACTCTCCTGCCACTAGGGCCATGTCCTCATCTGAATCATGCTCACCGCCACAACACCGTGTGAGAACTGCTTCTCCTCGCTGTTTCTTCCTCTTTGGACAATTGGACTTCCAATGTCCCTGCTCCTTACAGTCATTGCAAACATCTGTGGATTTAAGGCCTTTGGACCTTGTCTTCTTAGAACATTTCTTCCTAGACTGACTATGCTCTTTTCCCACTGCCAAGCATCGACTATCGGTCATGCCGCTGATTGGTCGCCAATTTGCCTTATGTCTCAGCTCCCTGGCATGTAAAGCTGACCTTACATCCTCTAAAGCAACTTTATCCTTCCCAACTATGAAGGACTGCACAAAGTTCTCATAGGAAGCTGGAATTGAAACCAGCAAAATAAAGCAGCATCTTCATCCTCAATCTTAACATCAATATTCCTGAGATCAAGTAATATTGTGTTGAACTGATCAAGATGATCTCTCAACTGAGTCCTCTCATGCATCCTCAGGCTGAACAGCCTCTGCTTCAGCAGCAACTTGTTGGTCAATGACTTAGTCATATCTGAGGCTCAAACTTCAACCATAACTTGGCAGGTGTGTCTTCTCAAAGAACTTCGTGATAACATCATCAGACAAGCACAACATGATGGTTGAATGTGCTTTCTCCTCCAGACTGGCATAATCTGCTGAACTGGCATGCCCTTTATCAGATAAAGGATTCCACAATCCTTGTTGCTTTAACAAGGCCCACATTTTGATTTGTCACAAACTGAAACTGTTCCTCCTTGTAAATTTATCAATCTTCACGTTCATTGCTGACATCCTTCTAATTAAAGAACAAACCTTTGATCACAAAATCCTAGCACCGGTCACCGGTCTTGGTGAAGATCAACTCTGTACACCTGCAACTCTCTGAATCTCGAACCTGGCGCTCTGATACCAGTTTGTTATAAATACAAACGAGAAGCTTGCGGTTTAAGAAAGATAAATAACAGATGGCAATGCAAACGTAAAGTATGGCGGAATTGATAAAACACAGAATCAAAGAGAACACAGTGATTTAACGTGGTTTCCGGCGTTGTGCCGACTACTCCACGGACAAAAAATGAGATATTTTATTATGCACAGAATTACAAGGTATTCCTCACAAAGTGAAAGACACACTCTTGCATTGATTACAACATTGGTATTTATAGACACAAATACCAAACCCTAACCGCCAAAGATCTTTGTCGGAATTCTCATAAATACCCAGATGTGGACTCCAGCTCCAGCTGTTATCCACCAGACGAAACTCAGCTCAAAATTGATTTTCCAGACTTGTAATCAGCTGCCCAAATGTAGAACTCAAGAATACTCAAAGATAACTCAACTGTAAACCCGATGCGACTTGGAAGAAACTCAGTTGCACTTCATCAAAATCAGTTAAATAACTGATAGCAATGCAAACGTAAAGTATGGCAGAATTGATAAAACATAGAAACAAAGAGAACACAGTGATTTAACGTGGTTTCCGGCATTGTCCCGACTCCTTCATGGACAGAAAAGGAGATATTTTATTATGCATAAAATTACTAGGTATTCCTCACAAAGTGAAAGACACCCTCTTGAAACACACTCTTGCATTGATTACAACATTGGTATTTATAAACATAAATCCCAAACCCTAACCGCCGAAGATCTTTATCGGAATTCTCATAAATACCCCAGATGCGGACCCCAGCTCCAGCTGTTATCCACCAGACCAAACTCAGCTCAAAACTGGCTTTCCAGACTTGTAGTCAACTGTCCAAATGTAGAACTCAACTATACTCAAGATAACTCACAGACTGAATCGATCTGCCGACTTGTAAGAAACTCAGTTGCACTTCATCAAACTGACTTTCACATAACTGAATACACTTAACTGAACTAACCATCATTCTCAGTCTCAGTTTTCCAGATTAGTTTCACCAGATTATTTATCAGTTTAGAGATCAAGTCACCAAAACTGACAAATCTCCACATTGACTTGAACTCTCATTCAACGTCACCAGAGTGCATAATCAGACGTACTTGTACCAGACAGTATTCTTTTCACAGCTTTCCAGTTCTCCTTTCCAGGTTGAGCCATAAATCTGCTGACAACACTGACTTCCTGAGCCAGATCAGGCCTAGTGCACACCATGGCATACATCAGACTGCCAACTGCACTAGCGTAGGGAACTCTTGACATATATTCCTTCTCCTCAGCTGACTGTGAAGCATAAACTGACAAATGAACATTTGATGCCATAGGAGTATCTATTGGCTTAGCAGCTAACATACCAAACTTTGACAAAATCTTCTGTATATAGCCCTGCTGAGATAAAAACAGTTTCTTTTGATTTCTATCTCTCCAGATCTCCATCCTTAAAATTTTCTTGGCTGCACGCAAATATTTCATTTCAAACTCAGCACTGAGAAGGTCTTTCAGATACTGATCATTAGACTTCTTCTTTGCAGCTATCAGCATGTCATCCACATATAACACAAGATAGATGTATGATCCATCTTCCAATCGATCGTTGTAAACACAAACAACCATAAGGACTTATGTCAGAACTCCAACTGGATCATATAACTGTCAAACCTTTTATACCACTGTCTAGGATCCTGCTTCAGTCCATACAAGAACTTCTTCAACTTACACACAAGATCTTCCTTTCCAAGAACTTGGAAACCTTTTGGATGAGTCATGTATATCTCTTTATCTACCTCACCATGTATAAAAGCTGTCTTCACATCTAATTGCTCCAGTTCTAAGTCCTGCTGTGCCACCATTTCTAGTAACACCCTGATTGAAGTATGTCTGACCACTGGTGAGAATATCTCATCAAAGTCTACCCCTTCTTTCTGACTGAACCCCATTGCAACCAAACGTGCCTTATACTTAACTCCTTATGGCTCACTTATCCCTTCCTTCTTCTTGAAAATCCATTTACAAGTAACAAATCTCCTTCAGCTGGATGGTTAACTAGATCCCAAGTCTGATTCTTCAGTAATGACTCCATCTCATCTCTCATGGCTGCAAGCCATTGAGATGCTTCAGAACATGTCACTGCTTCTCTGTAAGTAGAAGGTTCAAAACTATCCACTTCTTCTGCAACTTGAAGTGCGTATCCAACCATATCATCAAACCCATACCTCTTGAGAGGTACCATAACATTGGATCTTCTAGCTCTGCTGACAACTATACTCTGTTGACCCATATTCTCAGTTTGACACTCAACTGACATTTGCTCAGCTGACTAGCTAGGATTCAGCTCTGGTTTAATAACCAGATCAGATGAAGACTGACTTGGATCAGTTGATTGTTGCATTCCAACCGACTCCACCTGAAGTTCCACCTTACTATCAGTTTTCTCAATTTCAGCACTGGTTTCAATTTCAGTTATCCTCCACACCGATGAACTGAGCATACAATTTTCATCGAAAACTATATTTCTGTTGAGAATAACTCTGTTTTCTGTTGATGTCCAAATTTCATACCCCTTTACTCCATCACCATACCCTACAAAGACTCTTTTCTTGGCCCTTGGTTCCAGTTTCCCTTCACTGACATGATAGTACACTGTGCTTCCAAATACCTTTAGAACTGAATAATCTGTAGGCTTGCATAACCACATCTCAATTGGGGTTTTGAGACTGATATCTGTGTGAGGACTCCTGTTGATTAAGTAGCAAGTCGTGGTTCTGACCTCCGCCCAAAATCTCCTTGACAAACCAAAGATGAGAAAGCATACATCTTGCTCTCTCCATAAGAGTTTGACTCATTCTCTCGCCTACACCATTTTGTTGAGGAGTATTCTCGACGAAGATGATGTCCGGCAATACCCTAAGTTTTGCACAATGTATCAAACTCATCCGATGAATTCTGGACCATTATCTCACTGAAGCCTCTTGATCTTCTTCCCCAACTAATTTTCAACTAGAGCCTTCCATTGCATGAAGCTCTTGAATGCCTCACTTTTGTGTTTCATCAGCACCACCCAAGTCATCCTTGAATAGTCATCAATAAAGGACACAAAATATCTGTGACCACCCTATGACTCCACCTTTGATGGCCCCCAACAATCAGAATGAATGTAATCAAGTGATGACTTTGTGTTGTGTACCCCTTTTGAGAACTTGCTCCTATGAAGCTTCCCAAACACACAATGCTCACAAAAGTCCAGATTCTTGACCTTACATCCCCCAAGAAGATCTTTCTGAGAAAAGAACCTGCATCCCCTTTTCACCCATGTGACCCAGTCTCATATGCCACTGTTTTTGTAAGCTGTGACTGATGAACCTCAACAGATGCCACAGCAGCAGAACCAGCAACAACTGACCCTTGTAATATGTACAGAGTCCCTTTCTTGATTCCCTTGAGAACCTCAACCACTACAAAAAACTGGCCTTTTTGCGACGAAAGGTTACCGTCGCAAACTAGGCTTATTCCGTCGCAAACCCTAATTTGCGACGGATTTTATTTGTCGCACTTTTTAGTCGCAAAACTGAGTTTTTGCGACGGTTTATCCGTCGCAAATTATTTGCGACGAATGTTGCGACGGATAATAACGTATTTTATTTTTTTTAATAATATAATTTCCGTCGCAACAAAATGTATAATCCGTCGCAAACAATTGTATAATCCGTCGCAAAAGTATATAATCCGTCGCAACAATTTTATAATCCGTCGCAAAAGTATATAATCCGTCGCAACAATTTTATAATCCGTCGCAAAAATTGTATAACCCGTCGCAAAAATTGTATAATCCGTCGCGAATATTTTTTATTAAATAATTTATTTATTTTTAGATCCTTACATATCCGTCGCAAATACACATTTCCGTCGCAAATAAAACTTGGCGACGGAATATTTCCGTCGCAAAAATTAAAATCAATCAGAAAATTATGGCTGTTTTGCAGCAGCCGGCCAAACCACCGCTGCAAAACAACCATAATTTCCCCGGTAGCATTGTAATGCTACCGGCTATCAACAACAACAATATAAAAGGGGATACGATACCAAAATAAATAAAACGATATGTCAAAGGGGATATGTCAAAAAATGAATAAAACGATATGTCAAAGGGGATACGATAAGCCAAAATAAATAAAACGATATGTCAAAGGGGATATGTCAAAGAGGATATGTCAAAGGGGATATGTCAAAAAATGAATAAAACGATATGTCAAAGGGGATACGATAAGCCAAAATAAATAAAAATGTATAAAGCAATATGTCACCCAATCGGACCGGTGTACTACCTAAACCCATGTCACCTCCTCCAGGTCCGTGATCGATCGGTCATCTCAGGTCGCCAGACCGGGTTGCATCCCTCCGGAGATCTTTGCCGCTTAACCGCTGGTAATCCACTCCTCCATCTGCGCTTAGTCTGTCTTCCCGACGCTTCGCATCTCTCTCTAGCTCCTCCAACCTCGCCTGTGTTTTACGCATTAATCTGTCTTTCTCGCCATCTCCTGGGTGAGACGGGTGAGTATGCCCGGAGAGTATGTCTCGGGCGGATGAGTGTCGAGCGAAGAGTGAGCCTGTCGTAGTACATGGAGGCGGTGACCCCATGCCAAAAACTCTCCTTCTTGTCGTAACCACCGGGCCAGCCTTCAGTAATAAAGACGCGACTCGTCGACTGAGGGTGTCAGTCAGCGTCTCTCTGGGCTTTCGCCTTCTTCGAGGTGAAGACGCCCCTGCAAAGTATGATATAAATTTGTTAGTAACAATAATTACATGATATATATATATAACGTATATATAATATTTAGAATACATAACGCATCAAGATTTTCTCAAACTTCCTCGAGACGAAGTTGCCCGACTTCTTCTTCTTCGAACTAGTCACCAGATCTCCTAACCGATAGGGCACTTTCTATTGTCCTCCATGGCCCGAGCGAAATCGATAACGCCGCGCCTCGCCCATAGCATGTGTCCTGTGGATCTTCCTTCCTCACCGGATCCGTAAGCTCGTTTATCTTCTTTTTCGCAGATGTTTCCTTGAATGCCTATTCCGACATAAGATAAACAAGTTAGTACATACATATATATATAAAACACAAGTATTATTAATTAAATATTGAATAATTGCTTACGGGACTCCCAATCCACTCTCGAATCGACGGAGAATATCCGGGTCATCCAAAGCCGAGCACGGGGTTTGTTTGAGCCCGATACATATAATCACGGACCCGTTGATAGCATACCGCTCAAAAGCTTCCACTAACCAGCGCCGTGGCGTAACTCAAGCCGAAATGACCCCGCAACATAGTTATATATATGTTATATGTATAGTTATAATTATAGTTATATTTATATGAACGACGCATTCTAAATGCGTGCCACCACCTATTCTCCGCTTCCTGGTCGGGCATTATGCCACGTGGTGGCAAAAGTGTTAAGCCTGGCCGATTATGGCGGTCTTGGCCATTTACTTGACATAGTTGTCGGTAAACTTTGTCATATTGAAAACAATAAGTTGTTAATATATTTGGTTAATCAAAATATAAATAAAAATACAAACAAATTAAAGCAAGATATGTATTAACTTACCATCTCCCTCGGGATCCAAAACCGGCAATCCAAGGTCACCATTGACAATGACACCCAAATCCTCCTCGGTCATCCGGTGTATCTCATCATCCAAATCGTGAGTTCTGTGGAGGAAGACGCTCCGGGAGGGAACTACCCCTACCGCGCCTACCTCTACCTATACCTCTACCTGACATCTATTTGACACAGAAAATGACGTTTATACTAATCTAAATGCAATTATAATAAAAAGGCGTTTATACTAATTATTAATAAATTACAATGTTTAATACATTATTATTCACTATAATGACAAAATAAAATATTTAATACATTATTATTCATTATCACTACTAGAATGGAAGAGTTCTTCCTCCTCTTCATCAGTATCTAGATCATCAACCGATTCTTCTTCCTCTCCATCTTCATTCTCGGATTCAACATCCACTTCTTGTTGAATGAAATCCGCCATCTCATCATCATCCAAGTCATTATCCCCAACATCGGAGTCAACATCGACAAGAGGATCAGATAATCGGGAAACATCATTGATCACTTGTTCTTGGAAAACGGTTTCCTCGACGGGAGCATCAATAGTCGATCTTGCCTTTGTTTTGAAAACAACCGACCATTGATCTTTGTCTTTTTTCAAACTTGGATATGGAGCATAGTAGACTTGCTCGACTTGATAGGCCAGAACAAATGGATCATAAGCGCCATATTTCCTACCACGATGAACTTCAACTATCTTATAATCTTTATGCACATTCATACCCGTTCGTAATTATCAAACCAATCACATTTGAACAATACGGCTTTGTAGACAAATCGAATGTCCATAATACACCAACTCAATGATTTCATTTAAAGTGCCATAATAGTCGGCACCTTCCGTGGAATCGACACAAACTCCGTTGTTGATCAAGATTTACCAATATCGCTTGCCCGGTTGAATGTCCGAAAGTTGTAGCCGTTAATCGAATAACGATTCCAAGTTTTGACTTGACGAGAAGGACCACTTGCCAAAGCTTTTAGAAAATCATCATTCAACAATGATGCTTGTTGTGCAAACCATTTGGTAAATTCATTTTCATGTTTATTCCAAATATCCGCCGAGGTCAATTAAGGTCGTTGAACACGAATAAATTGCTCGAACAATCTAAGAATGAATCATTTTGTCATTAATGTATATTTGTTCGTAAAAAATCATAAGCATTGTATATATGTAGTAATGAGGTACTTACGATTCATACAGATTTCATGATTTCAGATTAGACAATACGCACTTGTGCACAAAGTCATATTCTTTATTATCCAAGAACCTCGTCTTGCACTTCCCAGCTTGTTGTACCATTATGATCACGGAATAACTCGTAAATCAAACGATTGTCGATGCCGAAGTCTCACCAACAAAGAAGATTATTTGCTTTTGTTTCAATATGATCATCGTAATACATAGTAATGTAAGTTTGAAATCTCTTCCAACAAATACGCATTGCATATTGATCCCTTTACTTAAAGCTTTGTTACCAATCTTTTGTTTTAAGTGATTCAAAACCTTTCGAATGGATACATCCATCGATATTGCACGGGACCACCAACTCGACCTCATACGGCAAGTGTACGGTAAATGCTCCATCGAGTTAAAAACGCGCGAGGCAAAATCTTCTCTAACTTGCAAATAATCTCAAAGCAATGTTATTCTCTAAACGAATCACGTCTTCTATTTTTAGGGTAGCAAAGACACAAGTCTCGAAAGAATTGACTTATCTCACCAATGCATTCCACTCATTTTTCGAATCAATTCTCGGCGGCAATCGGCAACAAACGTTCCATAAAACGTGACAATCATGGCTTTTCAAACCACGTAGAATGTATTGATCGGATCTACGCACCTACTCAGGTCTCAAGCATAACCGTCGAGGAATTTCAACTTGGTGACCCATTCACACAACACTTTTCTTTTCGCTTGTCAAGAACAAGTGTACAATCGGGCGCTTTACGCAAAGCTCTTTCAAATCTTTAGCATTTTGGACCACAAGCGCTTTTGCCTTTAACGTCCATAACCGTGTCAATCAGTTTTTCAAAGAAGTTTTTCTCAATATGCATCACATCCAGGCAATGTCGCTAAAGAATGTTTTCCAATACGGAAGATCCCAAAAATGCTTCTTTTCCACCAACCATTCTTGGAGTTTTTAAGCCGCTTCAAGTCTGAATACGAGCCATCAATGATGCTTGGTAGGTGTTGTACAAATTCCCATACCTCCTCACCACTCAATCTACGGGTGGAGTCGCGTGTTCATACTGTTTGGACTTCAAAAAACCTTTATCGGCATGAAAAATATGGTCTTCGGGAGCGCCGATGACAATCAAACCAAGTGCATTTACCACTATGTTTGAGCCAGAACGACTTGTTTCCATCACCACAATAGGGACAAGCTTTCACACCAGCCGTAGTCCACCCGGATAACATGCCATACGCAGGAAAATCATTGATAGTCCACATTAGTGCAACCTCATATGAAAATTCTGTTTTGTGGATACATCGTAAGTAAACAACCCTGTTTCCCACAGCTGCTTCAACTCCTTAATCAATGGTTGCAAATAAACATCGAGGTTTCCTTTCGGATTTTTCGGCCCCGTTACAAGCACTGATAAGAATATAAAGCTGTCTTTTCATGCACAACCAGGCGGAAGATTGTATGGTGTAACCATGATCGCCAAACAAGAGTAGTTCTTCCTAAAATTACCAAAAGGTGCAAAACCGTCTCATGCAAAGTCCTAACCGCACATTTCTAGGCTCCTTAGCAAACTCAGGGTGCATTTGGTCAAAATGCTTCCAAGCTTCAAGCGTCACTTGGGTGGGCCATTATACCACTTGTCCAGGGTTTTCCGCGTGCCACCTCATTTCCTTGCCTATATGTTTCATGGCGCACAACCTTTGGAGTCCAGGTCCAATCGGGAAATAAGTCATCACTTTGTTAGGCACACGTTGACCTCTTGCGTTCGTTGCTGGTTTATATCGATCATGGTCACACTTCCGACACTTGTCCAGATTCGCGTCCTCCTCCCAAAATAACATACACCCCAAGCGGGACACACGTGTATTTTCTTATGGGGTAGCTCTAATGCCTTTAACAACTTTTTGGTTTGATAGAAGTTCGAGGTCATTAAGTTATTCTTCGGAAGAATATCTCCTATCAAACCGTAACCCCGCCAACGCATTTGTGAGAGAGGTTGTGATCACATTTCAAAGTGAGCAACCTAGAAGCCGCTAAAGACGGAGACACTACTTCCATCACATACTGAGTTCCTCTGCGTTTTCAAAGATTTCAAAAACGATGCAACTTCGTGGTTTGGTGTCTCATTGTTCTCCTCTTGGTTAAGAAATTCTTCTCTTACGTGATCAATCCTATCACGTAATGCGTCATTAACCATGTCCCGATAAGGGTTCACATTCCGTTCTTGGCTTTGAACGTTGATCGGAATGGGAAACTCTTCACCATGACACACCCAATCATAGTAGTTTGCGCAAAACCCATATTTAGTTAAATGTAATCTCACGTCATGTTCGATCGAAAATTTAGTGTTCTTACACTTACTACATGGACACTTCATCATTCTATTATTTGCCCGAAACGAATCTAACTGCTTTGCATGTTTTATGAATTCCTCCACACCATTCACAAATACCGGGTTAAATTTCTTGTTAGCATCCAACCTCTCGTACATCCAACTACGTTCTATTCTCTTCATTTTCAATCCTACACATCATATCATACAAAATATGAGACTAACAATAGTCTTTGAAGGTTGTCTCAACACTTTTGCAAACTCAGGTTTTACTCAACTTACTATGAAACTAACAACACTTTAACCTAAATTTTCAATTCATGGTCAAAGGTTCGACGTCAAAATAATTCGGAGGCTTTTCCGGATAACAAAGTACCCCCCCAGTACCATTTTCCAAACGGGTAGGAACAAAGACCCTTTGAGGACCTTATGTATGTTATGCTTATCATGTAAACATACTTATCATCATTTCAATCCAAATTCAACAAACCAATTCAACCAACATCCGGTTTCTAAACTAAGCATTTTCAACCAACATCCGGCTTTGCACATACTTAAGCATTCAACAAACCAATTCAACAAACCAATTCAACCAATTCAACCAACATCCGCTTTTGCACATACTTAAGCATTTTCCTAACTTATCTAACTAATACACATAAGTAAGCATTTTCTAACTTATAATTACTACACATATATATCTATAAATCTATACTACATATGATACACTATATAAAAAATATAAAAAAATAAACATAAAAAAACTAAAAAAAATTACATACTACAATATATATATATATATACAATATAAATTGAAAAAAAAATATATATAAAAAAAAAACTGTACATACATATACATATACAATATATATATACATATACATACATACATATATATATATATATATATATATATATATATATATATATATATATATATATATATATATATATATATATATATAGAAAAAAAATAAAATATACATACATATATACGCAAGGGGAGGGGAGGGGGAATCGGGTCCTGGGGAGAGAGGGGGGGAAGAGCATACCTGTGGGTGGTCATGCGGCGGTGGTGGGAGGAGGTGGCGCCGGAAGAGCTTCAAGCAGGGGGCGGGTGAGAAGAGGGGAGAATGAAGAAGAGAAATGAGGAAGAAAAGGGATGCTGCGACTGATATCCGCCGTTTTGCGACGGAATTTAATGTCCATCGCAAAATAACCCTAATTCCGTCGCAAGCATCTAAATTCAGAATAATAAAATAATTTTATAAAACTTTATTAAATATTCCGTCGCAAATTAATCAAAATTCCGTCGCAAAATTGCCCGCCAAGTGGAAAAATTGGTCCCGCTAAATGTCCCGTCGCAAACAATAAAACATCCGTCATGAACGTAAATTTGCGACGGAAATAAAGTCCGTCGCAAAAATTTCGCCGCAAAATCGCTGCTTTTTTGTAGTGAATCGAGTTTTTATAGACACTCAAAGACACCACTTTCCCCTTAAAAGCTGAATCCCATGTTGTCCAAAGAACCGAGAGATACCAAGTTTTTGGTCATTTGTGGAACATGTCTAACTTCACTCAGTTTACAGAATCTTCCATCTTCTGTCCTCAACTGAACTGAGCCAATCCTAACTACCTTGCGGGCCTTGCTGTTTGCCATAGATATATGACCACCATCTATCTGCTGATAACTTGAGAACCACTCTCTGTAAGGGCAAATTTAAAAGGATGCCCCATAGTCCAAAATCCACACATCAGTTTGATGTGCTGACTCTCATTCCACTAGGACCATGTCCTCATCTGAATCATGCTCACCGCCACAAAGATCTCGTGTGCGAACCGCTCTCTCCGCTATTTCTTCCTCTTTGGACAATTGGACTTCCAATGTCCCTGCTCCTTACAGTAATTGCAAACATCTATGGATTTAGGGCCTTTGGACCTTGTCCTCTTAGAACTTTTCTTCCTAGACTGACTATGCTCTTTTCCACTCTGCTCATCGACTATCGGTCATGCCACCGATTGTCTCGCCTTGGTGCCTTATGTCTCACTCACCGGCACGTAAAAGTCGACCTTACATCCTCTAAAGCAACTTTATCCTTCCCAACTATGAAGGATTGCACAAAGTTTCATAGAAGTCGGAATTGAAACCAGACCAAAATAAAGCACATCTTCATCCTCAATCTTAACATCAATATTCCCGAGAACAAGTAATATTGTGTTGAATCGATCAAGATGATCTCTCAATTTGAGTCCTCTCATGCATCCTCAGTGAGCAGGCTCGCTTCAAAGAACAACTTGTTGGTCAATGACTTAGTCATATCAAGGCTCAAACTTCAACCATAACTTGGCAAATGTGTCTTCCTCAAAGAACTTCTGTGATAACATCATCGACAAGCACAACATGATGGTTGAATGTGCTTTCTCCTCCAGACGGCATAATCTCTTTGAATCGGCATGCCCTTTATCGGATAAAGGATTCCACAATCCTTGTTGCTTTAACAAGGCCCACATTTTGATTTGTCACAAATCAAATCTGTTCCTCCTTGTAAATTTATCAATCTTCACGTTCATTGTCGACATCCTTCTAATTAAAGAACAAACCTTTGATCACAAAATCCTAGCACCGGTCACCGGTCTTGGTGAAGATCAACTCAGACACCGCAACTCTCGAATCTCGAACTCGACGCTCGATACCGCTTTGTTATAAATACAAACGAGAAGCTTTGCATGTTTAAGAAAGATAAATAATGAGATAGCAATGCAAACATAAAGTATGGCGGAATTGATAAAACACGTAATCAAAGAGAACACAGTGATTTAACGTGGTTTCGGCGTTGTGCCGACTACTCCACGGACAAAAATGAGATATTTTATTATGCACAGAATTACAAGGTATTCCTCACAAAGTGAAAGACACACTCTTGCATTGATTACAACATTGGTATTTATAGACACAAATACCAAACCCTAACCGCCAAAGATCTTTGTCGGAATTCTCATAAATACCCAGATGTGGACTCCAGCTCCAGCTGTTATCCACCAGACGAAACTCAGCTCAAAACTGATTTTCCAGACTTGTAATCAACTGCCCAATTGTAGAACTCGATCAGCAATACTCAGCATAACTCAACAGACCAGAAACTGACTGCTGATTTCAGAAAAAACTCAGTTGCACTTCATCAAACTGACTTTCACATAACTGAACTTACCATCATTCTCAGTCTCAGTTTTCCAGATTAGTTCCACCAGATTATTTATCAGTTTAGAGATCAATCACGAAAACTGACAATTCATTTGGAGGAATTGAGCTCCAAAGTGGATGTACATTAGCGCCAAACAGATGCTACATTGCAGCAGCTCTTGAAGAAGACGGATTCGATGGCCGCAACCATTGATGAAATTGATCGAACACCTTCTGTGCGTGGGCATTTCACTAAGGCCAATTATCGAACACCTCAAGTGCAACATGCATTCGCTGAAACTGGTCATCAAACACCTCCTGAGCATCATTCTTAGGATGAGGACTTCACTGTTAAGGGTGGCGGCCTACTTCCTACCCCGCGCAACCATTGAAGAACTACTTTTTAGTCAAGACTCCTAAGGTTGGCTTTCCTCTGTTCTATGAGGAGGCACCAAGGGAATGGTTGAGAAGGTGTGACAGGTACTTCGAAATGCATGGGATGAAGGATGACAAAGAGAATCTAGGGTTTGCTGAGATGCATCTTCGAGGCAGGGCTGATTTTTGATGTGGAGGATAAAGTCCTGGTTTGTAAAATGTCATTTTTCGTCAGATTTTCGGTTTGATAATGTATGTAACTCATATGTACGTAATTCATTTCCCTATAGGTGTAAATGGATTGCATGCTTTCAGGAGTTCCGTCTATGGCGGAAGGACATAAAGTGAATTCAATGAGAAAGGTCTAAATAATAATAAACCGGCCCATGTCCCTTCACTGTAAAAATTGCAACTTTTTAAAGTTATTTGATTTAATCTTTCTTCTGTTGCAAAGGTTATCTGAATTTTGTTCTATATATGGATTGCAGGTTAAGCAGAATGAAATTTTGGAGTTGGGGGCCAGAATATATGTCCCAGCTCTTGTTGCCGAATCTAAGATTTCTAAGAGGTTTGACATAATACCAAGAGGGACTTTTATATCCAAATGCAGATGAGATATAGTACTTGAAAAGGCTTGTAATGTACAAGGTTACTAAATTACCTTTGAATGTTTCTTACTCCTGCTAGGTAGCAAAATACTTAGGTTAGTTAAGTGTTAAAGAATTTTTGTTCTTTGAGGGATCATTTTTCCCTTTTCTGGTGAGTGTGTTTCCTATTCAAAGCTCAAACCAGAATGTTAAAGAGTAATATAAGTTCATTCTCTTTGTGATATATCATATATCAATATACTACTCGAATGCCCCTATAACCCTCTGATCTTGCATTAGTAAGTTGAGGGTTTCTTATGCTGTGTTATTTATTAAATTTTTTTTTGGGGGTGAACTGATTGCTTTGAAATGGATTTCAGGATTCTGCTCTAATGGTGCTGAATAAGCCCCTAAAGCTACCAGTGAAGGATTAAAATTTAAATACTTCACCCTCCCCTGAATTACTGTCCACTTTCTTCAGTCCTGTGTGAATAACTAGATTCTTGGTGTTGGATTCCAATCAACAATTTGATCCTCAAGGTCGATTATTTCTAATAGGTATTACCCTTTAGTAAAGATTCTGTAGTAAAAACCGAACTTTTCTTGTTTTATGATCACAGTTCAATGCAGGTTTATAGGAAACTCACTGTTGTATTTGTTGTATATAGGAAACTTTGCTTGCATTTAGCACTTTGAGAGACTTGTTTTTAACTGTTTGAGAGCCAAATGATAACAAAAGCTTGTTTGTTTAACTATCTCTGAAGATTCTAGAAACTTCTCTTCAAAAGTCGTTATATGGGAAGGGGGAGAAGGGGAAGGGGATTTTTATACGGGTCAGAGATGGGAATCGAAGCCTGGTTCTCACCAGGAAGTGCAATGGCTTTTACAACTAGGCCGAATCTAATTCCCACATGCATAATCATTTGAATATCAAATATGGAGTTCTTTCCTTAATTATTGTATTTTCATACAATCTGGTTCATTTCAAAAAGAAAAAAAAAAAACTCCTAGTTTACAAAATGCAAAAATTTCAACTTGAAAGAATGACGGTCTCTCTTGAAAAAACTGATGGGGTTTTATTAAAGAACACATCTTGAGGATTGTATGAGTATGATATTTAGCATACTCTTATCTTATCTATGTATGCAGAGATTGAAAATTTAATGTGTTTGATTTTTTTTCCTTCTAAAAATTAATTAAAATCAACTACATTTCATGTAATTTCATAAACTCATCTTAAAAACAATTCTAAAAAAATGAAGCAGAAACACAATCAAATGGTTGAAGAGGTTTGTTCCTGATTTTACTTCTAATCAACATATTTGTAACGCCCCGCTCCCGGATACCGAGCCCTTATCCGGAAGAGAAACGTTCGGCGCGTATAGCATTAAATAAATCTAATATTATACGCAAGCCTCTACACGTCGTCAGTATCAAATAAAAGCAAACGGAAGCTAAAAAGACTCGGGTAAAACATAAATGCTACTAAGAATAGAAATTAACCATACTATAGATGGATAGTTAAATTACAACGAAAAAAAACCCAAAGACTTATACAATACGAGGTCTTAAAAGTAGAAATGCAATAAGTCTAAGAAAATAAATACAACTAGTCTAGTACAACTTTTACAAAGAAAATGAACTAGAAACTTCGTCAAGACTTCAAAGCCTTCAAAAGTCGTCATCTACCTGATCAACCTGTTCGTCTTCTCACCCCACAATGCATACAAAAGAAAATGCAAAGGAGGTAAGTATAAAGTACTTAGTAAAAGTGAGAGACTAATGAATAACTAAGTTATACAACGAAAGGTTATTATTATGATTATTAATTATCATTATGAGACTGACTCAATCTAGGGTTCAATCCATGCCCATCGACATGTCATGACTAAACGTTTCTAGCTTAGCTTATCTTAGTTACATCATTACTCAAGGACACAATGCATGGTGAAAATTCCACCACGAGATATACTTGCCAACTACGGTGATTAGCACCGGTAGTACTGGGATCTCCCCGGTATGCATATACGTTCGATGGATTTCCTCCACTACCCTTCAGCCTTTTGAGTCAGTAGCGTTGTCCACCTTTTATGAGCGTATCACATCGCCGATTTGAATCAGTGCCTGACCGAGAATAAGTGACGTTTTAGCTTTTACTACACTTATGTAATTATTATTGTGAATTAACTAGTCACCTAAGTGTTTTCTAGTAAGCTCCCTCACATACACTACTCTCTTTCCTATACCACTAGGCACGGACAAGGCCTAGCAAATACACAGACATTGATGAATGCTAATTCATCAAAGCACAAACCTTTTCATGCTCTTCCGACGGATCCGAACTTCAACTCCCTTTAAGAGTACATTCGGTGTTTTAACTGAACGAATCAGAAGTTCGAAGCTTGTTTATGTTTAATTAATGTTGTTGAATCAAAAAAAATAGAAATCTAAAACTCAACACAAATAAACCAAAACATAACACAACTCAATAATTACAACTTAGCATGAATTCTATCACCAAATAACACCAAGACTCACCAAAACTCAACCTATCGTTATAAAACTATAATTACTCATTAGGAAGGGCCTCTTACCTTAATTTCCAGCAAAACCGAAAGCAAAACGTCAAGCAACTGCAACAACTGTTGATCCTCAACCCCAAAACCTATTTGATCAACGAGAAACCCTAAAATCCTATTTCTTTGCAGAAAACCGAAACTGAAAAAGTCCATAAAACTGCAGATACCTTGATTAACTGCAGCGAAACTATTTTTAGAATGATCTACGCTCCAAGACGATCGTTTCGACTACTCATAGCTGAAAAGCGAGTTACGGATCGAAGATACGAATTTTTCAAGAATCGAACTCTCTGAATACCGAAAACTAGGGCTAAAGCGAAAACTTATGAAATTGAGAGATGTTATTTTCCAAAGTTGCGTCTCCTCGCGCTGATCACTTTTCTCTCCTGCGGCATCTTGAACAGATGAATGGATTGGTCACACGGTTGAAAATTACGTTCTACCTTTTTTCTGGCATCTTCTGCGCTGCTTCTCCTTCAGATTGCCGTTGCATTTTTTTTTCTTCTGAATTTGCGTGACATAATAAGAGTGGATTTTGGCTATTATCTTCCTTAAATAGCTATTAATTAAATCTATTAGTTGAATAACAAAATCTCTTAATTAAATCATTTTTAGTTAAGTAAAAAGAACAAATAATAATTAGGTCGTAGTGATTAAACCTAATTACTATTTTACCCTTTTACGAAAAGTCGGAATGTTACAATATTGGTACAACTTGGGAGTTACCATTATACACACATACACACAGCATACAGGTTCTATATGTATAAAAACTTTGGAAAATTAGGGATAAGGACACAATCTGAAATATTATTAAGCAACAGGACAACTACATATTTTTTATAGGGAGAAGGACAACTGTATAATTTTTATAGCGAGAAGGACAAATAGTGAATCCCGAAAATCAGTGAATCTCCCTAGTGAATCCCGAAATCAGTGAATTTCGATAGTGAATTTTGACAGTGAATCCCGAAAATCAGTGAATCCCGACAATGAATTTTGAAAATTAGTGAATTTCGACAGTGAATTTCGGCAGTGAATTTAAACAGTGAATTTGAACACAAGTGAATTTCGATAGTGGATAAATAATTTTGTCCTTTATGCAAAAGTTTCAAAGATCGTCTTCTACTACTTATTGATGAAATATTTTTGTCCTTCTCCTCATTCCCCTAAAAACTTTGGATATTTGTTTATAAGGACTAGTTTGGACACTTAATGGGCATTTAGGACACCCTAAAATCTTATTTGTTTATAAGGACACATTTCATTTACTTTTCCACTATTACCCTTTAGATCATTTAACACACTTTTCATAATGAATATATCGGCTCGCTTTAATTTCTTAGGAGAATCTTACTAAGCTGAATTTACGCTTCTTTTGGCTCGCTTTTCCGTATAATCCACCGTATTTTATCCATCAATTCATTACGGCTCGGATTTTGTCTCGATTTTTGTTGTGCTATCGTCTTCATTGTCATTTTCGATGCTTCGTGATTCAATTTCCACGCTTGGTTGTGTTGGTTTCGTTGAATTGAGCTTTGTAAATCGGCGTTTGGATCGTTTTCGTGTTGGATAATCTGATTCCTTCATTTTCTTTGGTAATTTTCACCATTTGCTATTTACTTTACATTTATTATGCATCATTGTGCAAATTTGGATTTTAATTTGATGTTTTTTCGATTCTAATTTATCGATTATAAATGTGCATTACTTGTATTTTGATGTTTTTATATTTGTTCAAATAATTCTTCTTCCGAATATATGATCATTGCTTTGAATATCGAGATATTTATTTTAATTTTTAACACCGGTGTTTTTCATGTGTTTATGCAATGATGAATAGTTTGTCTTACATTAATTATTCTGTAGTGATATATTATTGATGTTCTATTTCAGATTCAATTGAGTATGATCATTGTTTTGAATATATGATCATTATGTTGAATTGATATTGTCATATTTGAAGTGTACTTTGATTTGGAATTAGTACATCTGTTAGTTTTATGTTAAGTGATTGTAGTTTCGTGAATTTCTTGTACATTAAGCGTGATTGAATTCTAACCAGGGTTATTTAGGGTGTCGTTGATTGTTTATTTGTTGCTTTTAATGCGTTGACATGTTTCATTTATTGACATATATTGTTAGTATTGTCGATCTGTTGTTTTATGGATTGATGTTTTATGTTATTTATTCCCATTTTGCATATGTAGTGATATATGTCGTTGTTTGCCGTGAATCTTGTAATAAATGTATTGAAATTTGATTTTATGCAAAGTGACTTACGCTATGTAGTTAGAGATATAATGTTTTTTGTCTTGATATATTAGGTTATTGATTTAGTCTTTGGATTAACATATCGTAATTGTTTTCAATAATATTTTGTAGTGATTGTAGTGTAATTTGAGTTGGAATTATTATTCATTGGTTGTGGTCAATGCAATGAGTTGTTATTAGTTAAGCGATGACATGTAGCTATGCAAATGACATGTAGTTATCTTTGTGACATGTAATTAGTAATGCAGTTGGATGGTGTGTTCTTTTCTTACATGCATTCATATTTTGTTTGGTTTTAATTGCTTCCAGGATTGCAATGTTGATTCTTATGTGCTCCTACAAAGAAGAGACATGTGTCATGACAGCGACACTTACTACTACCTTCAAGTCTATCGTTGATAGAATTTCAAATCGCTGGATTGATTTGAAGGACTTATGTATTAGTCTTTATTACTTTTTGCCTGATAATCCGAAGTGTCTCTTAAGCTGTGATGATGATGTTCAGGCCATGATTTGTGTTGCTGATTCTTATAGTGCTAAGCGCGTTAATGTGGAGGTTGTAGGCACTGGTTTGGTTGGTTCTGCATCGTCTTACAATGGTGGTAGCTGTGTTGGAGTGGAGGATAATGTTGATGATGAAGTTTGTCTTTTGTCGTCTTGTACATCTTCGAGTGATAGTAATCAGTTGACTCTTGGTTGGGATAAAATATTAATTAGGGAAGGTCAACGTTTTGTTGGTGGTGCTTGTGAATTTAGGGATTGCTTGCAGAAATTGTCTATAGCGGTTTTAAGTGCGTGTACACAAAGAATGATAATAAGAGGATTTATGCTGTCTGTGCGAAGAAGGATGAAGTAAACTGTTGCTGGCATGTTCGTGCTTCAAAACGGAAATCAAATGGATTCTTTTATGTAAATTTATTGTGCAATGTTCATACGTGTGGTACATCTTCCAGATCCTTTGGTCGAGATCGTCGGATGACTTCTGATCTTCTTTCCAAGTTGATTGTTTCTAAGGTTCGTGATGATCCAAGTTATTTCGCAATGATTTGCGACTTGCGGCGACCATCGATTATAGGAATCCTTCTACATGATGTTGCTTGGTCCAACGTTAAAAGGCTAGGATTCCTTATATGGTGATGTTGAAAACTCATTCAAAAGAATACCAGGTTATGTTGCTAGTGTTCGTGAAACGAATCCTGGTTCTGTTGTATTTTTTGAAGTTCAACCTGAATCTCGGCGTTTTCATCGGATGTTTATTGCGTTTGATGCTTGTATTCGTGGGTTCAAGTATTGTCGACCAATGCTGTTTCTTGATGGGGCACATTTGAAATTTGATATGAATGGTCATTTGTTGGCTGCAACTGGGAAGGATGGTGAGAATGGTATGTTTTATTTACAGTTACAATTTATTTTTATGCAAAGGTGTGATTGATTTTCCTCTTTGTGATGTTTATTTTCCTGCAGTGACATCTGACTTTAGTGCAGTGACATTTGCTTTTTATGCAGTTTTGTTTTGTTTTTTCCTTTTTTTTTTTTTTTTGCAGTGAGATTGGGAATTCTGTGACCCCTTGTTTTTTCAACTCCCTGTGTTAACTGTCCTTCCATTTATTTTGTTCTTTTTTATGATGATTGTGTTCTTGTACACTCTACCTTTCGTAGTTTTGATTCTTTTGCAGTGACTCATTTTCTGTTAATTTGAAGTGATATTGTTTTGAAATTCTTGCAGGATATATCCCTCTGTGTTACTTTGTTGTTGATTCTGAGGATTATCATAATTGGAAATGGTTCTTGTTGCATTTGAAGGATTTACTTATACCAATTCGTCAAATTACGTTCATGACAGATAGGAATACTGGATTATTGGATGCTATACGGGAGGTGTTTCCTGATGCATTCCATTCTTATTGCATTTACCATTTGAAGTTGAATCTGAAGACTTGTTTTAGTGGTAAATCTACAAGTAAAGCTTTATGTGATGAATAACGGTTAATTTGCTTTACAATTGTGCTTATGCTCCGAGTGTTGAAGAGTATCGAAGTACATGGATGATTTCTTACTTGAAGGTGGAGCTCAAGCAAGAAGGTTCTTGGAGAATTTACATCCTGAGAATTGGGCTAATGCTTATTTTAAAGGTTGTCGATACGGTCATATGGCGTCTTCTTTGGCTGAATCTTTTAATTCATGGGTATTTAAGGAGAGGCACCTTCCTGTATTGAATATGGTTGATGGCATTCGTATCAAGCTAATGACAAGATTATCGATACGCGTCTTGATTGGCGTCATTCAAGTCTTTGATATGTCCAAAGGTTGATGCTATTTTATATAAGTTGATGGATTCGGGGAGAGGCTTTAGGGTTGCTAGTTCTACTTATTATAAGTATGAAGTTTTTTCATCTCCTCCAGCAAGTGTTGATTTGGATCGTCGTGCTTGCTCGTGCACTGAGTGGCAGCGGAATGGCTATCCGTGTGTTCATGGATTGGCTGTCATTAGGACTACTGGTTTTCCGTTGGCTGACTACGTTGATCCTTGTTTTTTGACAAGGTCTTATGTTGGTTCATATGAGTTTTCAATAAATCCAATTCCTGGTCCTTTTTGAAGAATAATTCGAAGATGTTGTTGTGCTTTGTCTGCTGCAAAGAAGCGACTGGTAGGCCTCGGACGGCGTATTCGATCTCGTGGTGAGTCGCCCAAAGCGTGTTATCCAATGTGGTAAATGTCATCGGTTTGGGCATCATAATAAGAAGACTGCCATGCTCCTGTTGCTTTATAGTTAATGGATGTTTCTTTTTTAAACTTTGAGATTGGAGTTTGTTACTCATGGTTTCAGACATTTTATTTTCATATTTCCCAAATGCAGTGACATTGGTGTCACTGCATCATTATGTTCATTTAGATTACTGTAATGCAGTGATGATATTAAGTTTTTTTTGTTAAATCTTTGTTGTTTGTAATCCTTTCTATTCCCTATATATTTTTGTTATTGGTATGTTTTTATTTCTACTGAAACGACGATGAACTTATTTGCAGTGACATGAGTGTCACTGCATAGTGATGTTTATGCAGATTTGATTACTTTATTGTCGGGTTGTTGTAGTTAATGGAGTGAGTTGATTATTTACTTAATGTTATCATATTTGTATTTGTTTTTGTCATCCATATGTTATCGACATCGGTAGTTTTGTATTTGTTTTGTGCATACATTGAAATGATCGTGTATTCAGTTTCGGTGACATGAGTGTCACTGCAAATTAGTGGCAATCCGTTCAGTTGTTGTTGTTGTATTCAATGGAATAATATGATTATGTACTTAATGACTTCAAATTTGTATTGGTTTTTATCCCCTATATTTTATTGATATGTGTATCTTTGTATTTATTTTGTGAATATATTGAGATGATTATGTAATTTATGCAGTGACATGTATGGAGATGTATTCTATTTTTATTTCATTAATCTGGTAATGTGTTTAATGGAATTACATTATTATGTACATAAATTGTTAACAATGAATGCACAAAAAAATAAGACAAATTCACAAAAAACATGAACGATCAAATATTTCCAATTTGTCAAATTGCCATGAAGCTTCCAAACTGAACCATCAAACCCCAACATAAAACTGAGAATCAGTTATGGACCATCAGTCCACACTGTCATTGCATTTTGTCATTGTATCATTCAAATACTTTACATAAAGTATTGACCATGAATATTCCAAAAGTAGTAGACTAGTCAGAATATTTAAAATTCTAGTTACAACCATTTTAGTGCTCTGTGTAAATTTCATTAAGCACTAATGAATTGACAACCATTCCTTGAGTGCTTTGCACTTGTTGATCATCTAGATGTGGTTGAATTGTGAGATCTTGTGCTAGTCTGTACATGTAATATAGCAAGTAAAGGGCACAGTTCCTGCATTATATTTCAATGATTTCATTATTATTGTGTATGATTTGTTATGGTCATTATGTTACATAATTGCATTCATACTTACGTTTGATTATCCTGTAAAGGTAGCTTTTGAACCTTTTCCACTTTTGTTGGTATGCTTTGTTGCCTGGTTCTTGCAAGTCTTGTTGGTGGAGTGGATTTCAAAATAATCTCTATCTGCGAATAAGAGAAGTTTGTGTTGATTTTTTTTTTTTTTGGAAACATATTGACAAGAAAGTGCAGTGACAGTACTGTTTTTGTAGTAATGTCATTGATAACTTACTTTATCCTTGCATTCTTTGATGAAGCAAATCTGTCTTGCCCTTCCCCATTTGGTGCGAATGAAACATTTTCCAGAGTTGGTTCTCTAATTTGTATGTTAGTAGTACCCAGTGGTATGGCCTTGACTCTTCTCCCATCTGACATAAGGGGATGAAAACTTTATGTCCTTCATATATGCTTTCCACCATTCTTTCCAATTGTTCATTTGATAACTTTCTGTCACGCTCAAGCTCTTCTAGTATAGCCTGAATGTTCCATATTGATCAGATTATGAATGTAATCTTAAATTTATTTATTCAAATTAATTTGTATGCGTACCCATGTCGCTGTAGAGAATATTTGGTAGTTAGGTTTAACTACATGTGCACTTTTTAAGAGCTCCGCGAACCCTTCAACCACCTGTTTCAAATTTCATTATAGTAAGTTAGTTTATTTATTTGCCGTTGGTGAACATCAAAATCAATGTTTTTTCCCTGTATATGTATTTACCAGTTGTTGTCATGCAAGATATTTATGTCAACTAATGCAGTGACACCAAGATGCATTGACAGTAATATGCAGTGACAGTATCATGCAGGGACAATACTATGGAGTGAGAGTAAGATGCAGTGACAGTTAGATTTTACCGATTCGTCTATGTACAAGTCATTTAGCACTTCCATTATTGAGTTGACGGTGACATATGGGTAATCACCTAGTGTCTTTGCCCAGAGTATACCCCTGCAATAATAGTATGTTGTTAGTATTCTATATATCAAGAATCTTTATGTTTAATAATGTTGTTTAGTAAGTTGTGCTTACTCTTTCCCTTCCTTATCGTTTACTTCCTGAATTCTTTTGAATACTTCCTGAACAATGTGTGGTCCACAATAGTATTCATCTTTGTTGCCTTTGATTATGATTTTTCCCTGAAACTCCGGATTTCCGTCAGGTATGAAGTATTCTTGCTTTTTTCCTTCTTTTGCTTTCTTTTTCTGTTTTGGGTACTGAAAATCAGGATCCTCATTCTTTGTTCTCTTTCTTGCATTTTTCTTCACTCCCCTTTCAATTGTGAAATCTGGGGTGACTTGATGCCTATCCCCATGTTCTTGTTGTTTACCAGGGGTGACTTGTTCGATGATCGACATCTTCTTCATGTAGATTTTGTGTCACTTGATGAGTAGCAAGAGAATCATATTCATCCTGGAGTTGTTGGATTTTGTTTTCCATTTCTTGAATTTTAGCTTCCTGTCTCTGCATCTTCTCTTTCAATCCTTCATTGCTTTCTTTCTTATCTTGAAGATCAGTTTTCAAATCCCCGATTGTTGTTTCCCTGTCAAACAATTTTTCCTGCAGGTTTTTCACTTCTTCTCTAAGTCCGTCAATTAATCTTTGTTTTTTCTCTTGCTCTTGTAACATACCAGCCATGTTTTTCTGTTGTTCTGCCTGGTCATTGTAGCTGTCTAACAATGTTTTTATGTACTCATCTTTCTTTTTTTCATTGTCTTTTTGCTTATTAATTGTAGACAGCGCAATCTTCATCTTATCATTCAATTCGGAGACTTGCAACTGCATTTCTGTTCTCTCAGTACTAATCACATCTAGTGTCTCATTCAAATTGTCTAGATTGTGCTTCAAGTCGATTGTTTTGTTCAAGATTTCAGCTTCTACCTTCTTCATGCTTTCCACTTTTGAACTTAAGCTTACATTGTCATGCTCTAGCTCTTGAATTCTCTTCTTCATCAACTCAGCATTTGCTTCATCAGTCTTCCATTTTGCCTGTAAATATATTTAAGATATAGATTATTTACTGAATGAAGTTGCATGTTAGTATGATGGTTTTTGTTTATTTGGAGTGACATCATTTGATGCGGTGACATCTGTTGATCTTTGTGAGAATGATGATGTTTGTAGTACTTATTACCATGTGTTGCTCTAGTTCTTCAATTACGCTCTTCGCATCTTGTAATTCTTTTGACAAGAATTTGTTTTGCTCCTTCATTTCTCCAATTGGATCATCTACATCCTGCACAAGTTGTTCGTAGTTTCAAATTCTGATATTCATTTATAATATCATGGATCATGTGTGCATAAAAAATAGAATGAGTAGTTGTACATGTGGTGGTGATGGTGTTGGTGTTAGTAATCTGAATGAAGGAGTGCTTCCAAACTTATCTCCAGATTGTGTTGGGTTTGTTGTTGAGGGCATGTGTTGTTCTTGTATTCCTTCATTGTTTTTTTGTGCTTCCAATTCCTCTTCCTTGTCATCTCCTTCCTGGTATCGCTCATTCTCTTCAGCCTCCCTGTTATTTCCTTTGTTTGCTTCCTTCTGTCTCTCATTCCCTTCACACTCTCTCTTATTTCCTTCCTCTGCTTCCCAGTGTTCCTCATTTTCTTCAGACTCCCCGTTATTTCCATCATCTGCTTCCTGGTTTTCATCATTCTCTTCAGACTCCACATCATTTCCTTCTGCTTGCATATCATCTTCTCCAGATTCCAGTTGATTTCCTTCATCTGCTTCCCGGTGTCCCTCATTTTCTTCAGACTGCCCGTCATTTCCATTATCTGCTTCCTGGTGTTCGTCATTCTCTTCAGACTCCCCATCATTTCCTTCTGCTTGCATATCATCTTCTTTGATTCAGTTGATTTCCTTCATCTCGCTTTCCTGTTGTCCTCATTTTCTTTGATTGCCCGTCATTTGCATTATCTCGCTTCTTTGGTGTTCGTCATTCTCTTCAGAGTCTCCGTCATTTCCTTCTGCTTGCATATCATCTTCTCCAGATTCCAGTTGATTTTCTTCGTCATGCATGTCATGGGTTTCATCATCTGTTTCCTTGTCTCTGCTTCCTTTTTCTACCCTCTCTCCCAAGCTTGGTATCAGCAGCAACTCAGTCAATGTAGGAGTCAGTTCTTCAGGATTGAACTGTTTCATTTTGAAATACACACGTATTCAGTTATGTTGGCATGTGATGTTTTAGGTTGTTGTAGAAAAAAACTGCATTACTAATGCATTCACATGGTATAATAGTGCATGGACATACAAAGTATTCTAGTGGCATGTAATCTTTCATCTTATTGTACAAAAACAAGTGCATTACAAATGAAGTGACATGGTATAATAGAGCAGTGACATACAAAGAATTTTAGTGTCATGTAATCTTTCAGGTTATTGTACAAAAAACCTGCATTACTAATGCAATGACATCATTAAAAATGTAGTGACATGCCTTAATATTGCAGTGACATAGAGAGACTTGTAGTGTCATGTATCAAAAAACAAAATTTAAAAGCTCATGAAGTGATGCAAACAATTGTGCAATGAAATGCATTATTTAAGAATGCCTATTCATTGAGCATGACATTTTATTGATCACAACATTCTTCATGCACTTGTAATTATTTACCTTATGTTCTCCCATGTTTTGTAGTTTCTTTTTGTTTAGAATACTTTGTAGATCTCTCAAATTCCACTTTGTTATCCTTGGAATGCCTCTAGATGAGATACTCTTCTTTCCTGCTTCTGCTCTTTTTTTGTTTTCCTCTTGCACAACATCTTGTATCATATGTGTGTGCTCGCAGAACCAGTACTGTAACATAGCATTACATGAACTTCACTTAGAATGCAGTGACATGATTTTTCATGCATCATTTATAATGAAATACATTTATATTGAAATGTTCAGTGAGTAGCATACCAGGAGGAACACAGTGCATCCATTAACATATCTTGCATTTGTCCATTTTCGATTGAGGCCATTTTGTAGTTCTTTGAGTATGTGAGATGACCAATCATATGAACTTAATCTAGTCAAGTCATCCACATAATCTGGGAACCCCATGATATGTTCTGGCCAGAGGTGGCAAAGAACACTGTTGCAAGTAATAGAAGACATAGTAGCTTTACCGTGTCTTCTATTGATGTTGAATCCTTTTCCTTTATCATGTCCTTTATTATTTCTTTGACAGCACTTACCTTGATTCTTTTGACATCAAAGAATATCCTTGTTTTAATGGATATGTCTGTGGATGGGTTTGTGGTCATATCTCCAACCTCTGTCTTTCCATCTTCTATGCCAAAGATTAGCTTTACATCATTTCTAGTTGGCATATGATGGTGCTTGCCAATCTTGAAACCTCCATTGTCTTTGTTGTATGTATTTATGAGGTCATCCAGCATGTCATTTTTCTTTTTGTCCAATATGACCTTCTTCTTTTCGAATGCCCTAAATATATGTCTGAATGGTGTTTCATCCATCAATTTTTCATGGTCTTTTGTGATTTTTCCCTCTATATCCTTGAATATCTGTTGTATGCTGTTAAGTGTCGATCTATATTGTTCTCTTGTTCTGTAAACATGCAAAAAATTGAGTTACTTCCATTCTGTGACATGTAAGTATTTGTAGTTTCAATGTAAGACTAATTGTCGACATGAATTTACTTCCATTCTCGTGACATCTAACTATTTGTAGTTTCAATGTAAGACTACTGGGTGACATTAAATTTTAATGTTATTAGTGCAATCGATATGATATTTTTCAATGTTGTGATTGTAGTGCCATGATATCTTGAACATTATGAATGTACTCGATATATTCAAATGCAAATGACATGATATTTTCAATATTTTGAATGGTGTCACATGATATTTTCAAGTTTATAATTGATTGCCATCAAAGTTTTGCACTTCATAACTATTTGAAACTTCACTCATTAGGTAGTGGCATGCCATTTTCATTTATGTAAATGCAGTGAAGTTATATTTTCAATGTTATATTGCAGTGACATTCTATGATTATGCAGTGACATGATATTTTAGCAGCATTTGTAGCAATATATACACAATCAACTACACAAACCACTTAAACCAATCAGAATACAGTGACATGATCTCTTGTACATAAATAAACGAACCGAAATTTGTTCAAAAATGCAGTGACCACATAATGCAAGGCTTCATGTTTGGGAACAATGCGATATCTTTCAGCTTATTGTACAAAAACAAGTGCATTACAAATGCAGTGACATGGTATAATAGAGCAGTGACATACAAAGAATTTTAGTGTCATGTAATCTTTCAGGTTATTGTACAAAAAACCTGCATTACTAATGTAATGACATCATTAAAAATACAGTGACATGCCTTAATATTTCAGTGACATTGCAAAAATGCCTTAATATTGCAGTGAAATTTGTTCAAAAATGCAGTGACAACATATTTCGTTATCGAAAACTGTTGCAACTTCTTTCTTTGAGAATTTCAAGCACAATTTCGATCTCTGATTTTGTTATAATTTAGTGACATGTAATCAATGACTATTGTTGTGCCCTATTATTGATTTTACTAGCACGACATTTCAATTTTGCACAAAAAAAACCCTGTTTTCTTCTACTTCTACATTTCTGAGTTTTTCTATTGTTGAATATTCAGTCATAACGTATACTTACTTATTTTTCTTCGATTTTGATGCTTTTCGTCTCTGCTCCGCTGAAATCACTTGTTTTCTCCTCGCCATCGTCCACGATTTCGTGCTGTCAGTGTCTTAATGCGATTCTTCTCTCTTCTGCTCTGCTTTCGCTACTTCTTCTGTGTGGTTTTTCTTCGATTTTCCTTCGATTTTGCTTCGCTTGGCTTCAATTTTGCTTGAATTTTGCTGTTCGCCGTTGAAAGCTTTTATGTTTGTATATAGCGGTTTCACTTTGCAGCGGTTTCAATTTGCAGCGGTTCGTATTTCATAACTTCTCCTTATTAGTTAATAGGGTTATTTTTGTCTATGTAGTAATTTTGTGTCCTTATAAACAAATAAGTTTCCTTAGTGTCCTATTTACCCTATTAAGTCCAAAATGTGTCCTTTTGGACCCTTGGCCCTTTAGGGTGTCTTTAGTGGTCTCTTTTACCAATTCTTGTTTATAAGCAGAAATATCCTTTACTCGCAATTTCATTAAATAAATAAATCAGCGATGTAAAGTTTGAGGAATGGATACACAATTTTTTTAGTTGCAAAAGGTTCGGATGAACAACCCTTATTATGAAGTAGCGCGACACGGATGCAAGAAAGCGATTCATTACGTTCATGCTGCTCTTCTTTTTTTTCTTTTTCTTTTAACAACCGTAACTTTTGACGTAGAACTCCGATCATCAAAAAAATTTCACCAAAATTTTGCTTTTTATTTCGAGATCTCATACGATACCCTTCCGACGTAAATTTTGAAATCTGAAAAAAAAAAATTGCATTAATCGGAGCATTTTTCTTATAAACGACCGTAACTTTTGATTTAGAACACTGATCATCAAAATTCTTTCACCAAAGTTTATATTTTTTTCTCTTCATTTTGAGATCTCATACGAAACCCTTTCGACGTAGTTTTGAAAGTCGAATTTAATCGCAACGTTTACACTAACACGGTATCAGTATCACAGTAACACGTTTTATTAACAAACACAATGACACCATTACCATTAATAGTATACGATTAGCCAAAAATCATGGTCTCGGCAAGCTTTACAACAACACCGACAACCTATATTCCTTTATGGATTAAAACAGAAACAAACCGTAAACTAAAAATTATTTGGACAATAATGTAATCCCATTAAACCCAAAAAACTTGTGTATTTTGAAATAACACATTCAATCACAATGGAATTTTTTTTACAACATATATGATAAACAACTTTAACATCAACATATATGATAATTAAGTTACATCAAGAAAAGAATTATCTAAGCACCTAAAAATCTCGACAATGTCGATTGCTACCATCATCTTCTTCTCCAACTCTACACCAAATAGTTTAACATTTTCTAAATAAAGTCAACCTCTAAACCAAATGATTTAACATTTGTACCATATCTCAATTCACAAATCACTACTAAGGAGCATTAGCCTCTTCTTGGAACATTAGCTCGTTGATCTCCGCCTTCGGTTTCAATGCGTCGATCTCAGCACCATAACACAATAACAATATTAGTATCACAGTATCAGTATCACAGTATCAGTAACACAATATCAATAACACAATATCAGGCTCATATAAGGCTCATTTAAAGCTTAATTCAAGGGACTACTTCAAGGCTCATTTCTCTTCAATTTTGCACATGTATGATTATTCCATACATCCCTATTTTCTAACGATTCCTGCCGCCTTCCTTGTCCTAACATGACTACATATATTCAGATGATGCCCAAACATCGTATCATACAGAGTGGCTTCGTCGATCATTTTCGATTCGGAAAACCAAGGTGGTATTGAATTCTAAGGCAAGTAATTCATTATCACATAAACGGATATCAGCACTAGCACATATTACAAAAAACATTGTATAATGGCATAAAACAAACCTATAGTTAATAACTTTCATGTTGCTCTGCGGATTATCTGCTTTCATGGTAGGCAACTCATCCACGACTTGTTATTTTCTCCTAGTTGAAGCTGAAGTCTTTGTGACCTGTCAAAATTTTAGGTTGTTCTACACATAGCGATTTAGTCAAACATAGCAAAAACATAGAACCTTTTGTTTGATTGAACATATTCCTGTTTCAAAATTTGAATTTAAAATCACAAGCTCAATATCAGCATTTTCCAATTCAATCGAATTCTCACAATATACATTAAAGCATCAAAACCACAAATATATAAGGATCTAAAAAGATTTGTCAAAAAAGATGAACTTGGTTGTTTGATTGAAAATGTTCCCGTTTTCCAAATAGCACAATGTCAGCATTTTCCAATTCAATTGACATATATTACATAAGAGCATCAAAGCCGCAAAAATATCACGATCTACTACATAAATTCAGTAGTGTAATCACCGAGTTGGAATTGGAAGCTTGATAATAGGACTTATAGCCACAACTCGTAACATAGAACTCTTGGAGCATAAAAGAGCTTCATGTTCACATTTTCATACACAAGGTGAAGAATCCAACAATCCATGAGCTGATTTAACAGGCAAGAATGCATAAAAATGGCAATGAATGAAGGGAAAGAGCTGCTGTACGCATCCACACAAGAAGGTCCTCTTGTTGACTCAATTGTTGCATTCAGAAACCACCGTTTCAGCTGATTAATCACCCACCTTTAAGTATAATATTTAAAGGAAATCTGAAAGCAGCAAACTTTAGCATATTCTGTAATGTCCCACATTGGAAAAGTAGTAGAATGCTCACCCCCATATAAGTGTGAGACATAAAGGTCTTGTAAACTTGAGTTAGCCCTTTTAGACCAAGCGAGGACGGCGGTCTAAGCAGTTGACCGGACATTTAGGACTCATTTAGCGCTACCAGGCCCGGGGTCAAGGGGCGTTACATATTCCTTAACAACAAAACTACTTAAATGATATGTTTAAAACATTCAGATGCCTAAAAAATGAAGCAAAGACGTTTGGTTTTTGGTGGTTGAGGCTTACTAGAATAGACTCATTTAGATGTGGGGCGTTACATATTCCTTAACAACAAAACTACTTAAATGATATGTTTAAAACATTCAGATGCCTAAAAAATGAAGCAAAGACGTTTGGTTTTTGGTGGTTGATTCTTACTAGAATAGACTCATTTAGATGTGGGGCGTTACATATTCCTTAACAACAAAACTACTTAAATGATATGTTTAAAACATTCAGATGCCTAAAAAATGAAGCAAAGACGTTTGGTTTTTGGTGGTTGAGGCTTACTAGAATAGACTCATTTAGATGTACACCACCCACAAAGGAACCATTTTGAAAGTTCTTCGGGAAGACATCTAGGTAATTAATTGGAATCACAAATCGTTCTCTGGTGCTCCTGCAAATCAAATTGACATCAATTTCCAACCACATGCGCCTTTGGTGAATAGAGGGATGATGATTGTCGTCGACATACGTGTTGAGAAAGAAAATGTTTGCTTGAGTAGGAAGGAGCAAGATGAATAAACTGATTGGATTTTAATGGTGGAGCATGGAAGACGTTAAGTTGAAAAAACTTCCCGGAGGCGGATAGCTGCTTGATTCCGGTAAAGACAGATGATCAATCGCTCTCCGTCATGTCCTTTATCGTACACGTCTTGCTCGGCGTTGAATGTTAGCTCGGCGACACCTCCGTTGAGCTCTGATTTGCGGATGATGGACTGATGGTGCTTGATTCCGAAATCTGCGTCGATTATGTTTTCTAGGAGAACAGGGGTATATTCGTCCGATTGAATTTGTTTTGTCCTTTTTGCAACTAAAAAAATGAATGTGTATTAAAGCTTAATTTCGGTAAGAAAGGTGGATTTATACCTAATTTTTCCTAAGTTTACCCTAGCAATGAAGTGACTTTATTAACCCTTTTTTATTGCATATAATACATAACTAAATGAAGAAAAAAAAAAGGTATAGATGTTATTGACTATGAATGTAGTAAAAATAGTAGTAAACTATATTGGGCTCTTAACAACTGAAATCAAATGCAGTTTAAGTCCTGAAGCTGTTTGGAAGAGATGTTAATGTTCATGTTCATCATGGTGCAATTCATGTCAGTTGATTTCTTCTTCTTCATAATCAACATTAACTTCACTTTTCCATTCAATTTTGATCTGCTGCTTATTCATTCCCAAGTTCATTTCCAGGAACAGTAGCCGAAGACAAATCCACCGCAACGTTAATCTTCTTCGTCGATCGAAGATTCATCTTACCTTTCGGTACAATTAATCGCTTCTCCAATTTTGTAGACCTTGTAGAAGAATTCGATGGTGCTGTTTTCGTATTTATACTCACCGAAATTCTTGTTCTTCAATCCGAGTTGAGCGTTCATTCTAATGTTGAAGGAAACGTTTACGTTCAATGTTGAAACTTGGAAGTTATCGAACGCAGCGGATCGAACACGAAAATTAGGCCTTCGGGCCTTCATGACAACAAGTGCAAAGACTAATGCGATGCCCGTTTGGAACAGCACGAAAGCAAGGCCATACGCGAAGCATTTGTAGCGACGACGACGTCGAGCATCTTTTTCAGCCTGAGTGTATGTCTTCTCTTCTCCATTAAAATTTGCCACTGGAATTGATGTTAAAGAATAAATTAAATGCAATTGAGTAGCTAGTTAATGGAATTGGTAAGTTGAAGTTTTGATGTAATTTATTTGTAGTATTATGACTCAAGAGAGGAGGTGCCAAAGTAAAGAGGTGAATTGATTGAAAGAGTTAAAAATAGAAACTTTGTTAAAGTCTTTCTTTGTGGTGTTCCAAGTAACTATATATTTTACTATTAAAATGGGGGTCTGAAAGAGAGGAAACATAGGAAGAATGATTCTGCAATTTGTTGTTTAAAAAAATTGCCCTTTGGACTTTCAACAAAGGGCAGCTTTTCTATATACAGATATATATACACACCAGCTTTTCTATATACAGCTTTGTTAAAGTCTTTCAACAAAGGGCAGCTTTTCTATATACAGATATACATACATGGATTAATATACCTACCTTTCAGATACTTTTGATAGCTATATATAATATACATAATATGTCAACTAAAATAGAGGCATTTATTGAACAAACAAAAGGATCCTCTCAAGTAACTTGAGGAAATATTCTTTCAAGTATGCATGATCCAACCACACACCCAAAAAGTGTAAAACATCTAGCTATTGATTAACTTTTTCCAAAACTACGTAGTTTAGTTCATTATATATAAAAACACTAACTTTACCCTTAAGTTACTTGAGAGGATCTTGGTCCGAAAGACAGGATCAGATCTGTTTTTTATTTATTCATTATTTATTATTATAAGTATGTTATTTCTGTTTTTGTGGTAGTTTAAAAAATGTGGGTTCTTAAGAACCTGTTTATTTTTAATTTTTAAAGTAGATTCCGTATCAAAATACACGTGCAGGCGTATTAAAGGAGATTGAAGAGTTGAAGCTGAGGATGAAATACGACTTCAAATTTAAAAAAAAGAGGTTAGACCAACCAAAGGGTACTCACTGTTTCGTTTTTAAAGTTTCCCGGATGTTAGGAAAAAGAGCTCTGAGATATAGTCTTTAAAGATAATAACATAAAGCAAAAGAACTATGTGATGTAGGCGCATCTGAGGCGGAGTTGTCGGATTCCATATTGACTGTGATCGAATACATGAACAAAAAGGAGCGTTCGGACAGGCGTTAGTATTTTGGCCGTAACTTTCGGCTTCGATGTCCGTTTTGCATGCAGGACCCCATTTCGGAAAGCTCTCTCCAACGCCGACGTCACGGTGAACGGCCTAAGCTTTTTCGAAGCCAAAATCAGCTGTTTTTCCTTCCATTTCGGCCGCCGAAGATTTTTGCATGTTTTTCACAATTTTCTTATTTTATTTACGAATTCAATAAAGATCCGATTCCGGATCCGTGATTTCAGCATCGTGATTTCGGCGCTGATTTATTTCCGTAATAAATTCTGTAATTTTATATTTTTGGAAAGTATCGATTCGATGCGTGACTATAAAATCCCGGCTTGTGGGATGATTTTAGTGAGACTTGAATAACATATAAAAATTTGCCTCTCGAGCATATTCGAAGCCTTGTTTGTGAGTTCATCTCTTCTATTTCGCTTCCATGTTTGCTTTTCCTAATACACTCCGGCATCACTATGGGAAAAAATTTAAGCGAGATGAAACAACAAAATTAATGAGGTTCGGCCTGTTGACCTATTTCCAAGAAGAAAAGAGAACAAATATCACTAACGTGGTTCTATCTATTGACGTACATCCAATGACAGAAGAGAACTAATATATATCATTATAATAGACGGCCAAGGATGGCGAATTTGGTGATACAGCTTAGAAATTTATCATATTTTGTAATTACTAAACTTAATCTTATATATTATAGTTCAATATAAATTAATACGGATCAATATATATAAATAAAGCGGGCCAATTTCACATATAAAAATGCATCTAATTTTTTTCTTTGTAATATTATTTTACCAGGTCGGCTGACCCATTTGCTATAAGGTGCAGCCTCCCCCAGTGGAGAATACAAAAAACTCTATTGAAGCGCAAAAGACAATAATTCAAACATTGAGCTATGAGCAATAGAATTTTATCTAAAGTGACACATCAAATGTGCACCTTATACAAAAGACTTAAGGTCTTATTTATATTTCAACTAAAATGCAACTCCAATAAGCCATCAATGAGGAACTTTTGATCCCACAAACCAAGAAATCTCCACTTTGGGACAAGAGTCCACATTCAGAATTAATAATCGTGCTCAACCTTCTCCATAAACCCCCAAAACGAAAACAAACCCAAGCATTGCTGGAACAACAACTGAGCCGAATCAATACACCATAAACGGTATCCATTGACACCAGATGCATGCCCAAGAAATATGCATTTCCTGGCCCGATGTTCTAATTTTTCTTCACTGCATATATGCAGGACATCCAAATATCTTTAAATTAAAGTAATCAGCAGGATTACAATCAACTAATTGAATGTCAATTCTCTGTTGTAGTTACAGTTGTGAAAATGTCGATTATCACTGTGGTGATAGACAATAAATGTGTTGTGCAACTAAAGACGATGATATATCTATAACCAGAAATATCCTTTCACTACTAGAAAATACTACCTCCGTCCCAAAATGTAAGTTCTTTTAGGTTTTTTCACACATATTCAGAAAAGTTAGTTAGTTAAATTTGTTATTTGTCATTAATTTTGATTAAAAAGACTAAAATGACCTTTCATTGGTATTAATGCAAAGTAGTAAAAAGTGGTTAAGTATATAATAAATGAAGGGTAGAAGAAGAAAGATGTAATAAATGCTTTATTGGTTTTGTAAATGGACTTACATTTTGGGACAAAATTAAAAAGCTAAAAGGACTTATATTTTGGGACGGAGGTAGTACTATTTTGTCACATCCAAAAAGAGTCGTTGCTAATATATACTTACTTTTAGCCACCATGGCGTGGCAAATGAGAAAAACTACGTATATATTAGACACAATTGTTTTTTAGTTGTGGAAAAAACTACCGTGACAAAAACATATTTTTCTTGTAGTGTTAATTAAAAAAGACTCAATATATTTTTGTAATTTTTTGCTCTGAGGATGATATCTCTGATTTAGGGTTTCTAGGTAACTTCTTTTATGGATAACAACGATCGGCCACCTAAGCGTACCTTTGCACAGGTGGTTGGCAACAATGCCACTGCAGCCACGGTGCTTGATTGTAGATCTCTATCTACATATCGAGGTGAGCTAGCCTTCTTCATTTACTGAACTGAAATGCATATTTTATCGAAACCTTTTGAGAATGATTTAGTTGCTCATTTTCCAAATCTTTGCCCAAGAGTTGTCCATATTCATAAGCTCTTTGTTAAGTTAGAGTTGAAGGCTGACTGTAAGGTTGGGTTGCTTGATAACCGTAATGTCCTTGTTCATCCCGGATGTCATGAAGATTACAATAGACTGTTTACACGTCGTTAGTGGAATGTTGTAGATTCCCCATGACTTTTCTGAAATGGACATTAGATTATCGTTTGAATGATGATTCTTTACTAGCGCCAATTTGGTTTGAATTACCAGTTCTTCTTTTGCTTTTTTTCAACACACATTATGTCTGGAAGATCACTGGTCTTATAGAGAGACCGTTATATCTTGATTTTGCTACCCTCGACCTCCGTAGGCCTTATGTCCCTAGAGTTCTAATTGAAGAGGATCTCCTTAAACCTCGGGGTCAACGACTGTGGATTGGAGAAGATGTACATGATGGTTTTTGGCAAGTTGTTAATGCATAAATTTGGCCTGAGTACTACAGTCCTTACAGGCAGATTAGACATAATGAAGGGAATTGTATTCATCTGAATCCACCTAAGCAGGAAGTTAAGCAGAGGCAGAAAAGACAACAAGTACAAAAGGTCTATTGACCCAATTAAAGGAAAAGATAGTTTAGCTGAGGGGAACAAACAGACTTGAGTTTCCCTGTCAACAATGCAGAATGGTGAGGAATCCATTAATGCCGTTTTGGTTGATGCTACTGAACATACTTTCACAAATACAGTTACATTGTCACATATAGGGAAGGATAGCTCAAATAAGCAAGCTCAAATACCTGAGACGTCCAAGGTTGATACAAATAAGGGGGTGGAGAATATTGAGTTATCTTATGTGGATGACTTTATTCTTGATGATGATCTGCCTGACTATCAAAGATTGACAAAAGAATTTGAGCAAGAGGATTCTCTTATGGATGTTGGGCCACAACAGTGCACGAACATGTCCCATGTGGAAGATAAGATGGATGATGAGAGTAATTACTATAAACTGTGCCCGCCATCCTCTAATGATTTTAACTCTATTCCAGAGGCTCACCTACTTAACATCAATATACCAATTTTGCCACGAACATTGTTCTTTGGGGATAAAAATTCTAAAATCAATTTCTTGACCAAGGATAAAGAATTGAAGACACTAAAGATGAGGAGGATGAGGTCAGTGAAGAAGATGGGATGTCACCTTTTGGGGACTCAGAACACGTTTTCATGGATCTTCCCCTTTGAACAAAAATTGCATCCAAGCTTGGAATGGACATACATGAGCAACTTACACCACAACTTGATATCATAGATCCTGAGATGAGTCTCACGCTTCACACAATGCTCGAGGAGATCATAAAGAAAAAAGAGATTCATGTGGGTACGAACAAAAAACAACAAGTTCATTTGGAGTGTTTAGCTTAGGGCTTATACATTAGGGTGGTTTTTACATAGGAGTTTTTTTCCTCTATAATTTGACTTAGCACTGAACAGTCGTACTCTTTCCTCTTGGTATATATATTTCCTTTGGTTTTTGTTGCTACGAGGGTTTTAACAGGACATGGTTAGGTGCGGATGTTTTATAATTTTTACTAAGACAGGTTGGACCTCCTTTTGTACTTTTCTTCTTTTCCATTAATAAAATATTTAGTAAAATGTTTCTATTAAGAAAATATTTCTTGTAATTTCATTAAATAAATCGGTCAGGCAGTAAATTATTAACCCTATACATAACTAATTAATGAAGAAAAAAAGTATACATGTTATTGAATTTAATTGAAAGCAGTACACTATTGGGTTCTTAATAACCGAAATCAATTACAGTTTAAATCCTGAAGCTGTTTGGAAGAGATGTTAATATTCATGGTGCAGTTCATGTCGGTTGATTTCTTCTTCTTCATAATCAGCATTAGCTTCACTTTTCCATTCAAATTTGATTTGCTGCTTATCGGAATCCATGCGTGATTAAGAAATTCATCCCCAAGTTCGTTTCCAGGAACATTAGCTGAAGACAAATCCACCGCAACATTAAACTTCTTCGTGGATCGAAGATTCACCTTCCCTCTCGGTACAATAGCTTCTCCAACCTTGTAGTCCTTGTAGAAGAATTCGATGGTGCTGTTTTCGTATTTATACTCACCGAAATTCTTGTTCTTCAATCCGAGTTGAGCGTTCATTTTAATGTTGAGCGGAAGCGTTTACGTTCAATGTTGAAACTTGGAAGTTATCGAAAGTAGCGGATCGAACACGAAAATTAGGTCTTCGGGCCTTCATGACTACGAGTGCAAAGACCAATGCGATGCCCGTTTGGAACAACACGAAAGCAAGGACATACGCGAAGCATTTGTTGCGACGAGCATCTTTTTCAGCCTGAGTATATGTCTTCTCTTCTCCATTAAACTTTGCCATGGGAATCGATTTATTAAGGAATAAATTATAAAAGGAATGTAAGTAAGTAGCTAAATTTTAGAAGGTAAGTTGTGATGTTAATTTTGTTGTGTGCTATTGAGGGGGTATTTGTAGTAAGAGAGGAGGTGCCAAAATGTAGTGTTGATTAAATTAAAAAAAGGGGTGAATTGATTGAAAGAGTAAAAAATAGAAACTTTGTTGAAGTCTTCTTTGTCGTGTCAAAGTAAGAAGTGCTGTTCAATAATAAAATCTTCCAAATATATATTTACTATTGAAATGGGGGCTTGTTCCATTTGTGAAAATAGGAAGAATTATTCTACACATTGTCATTTGTTTTTATAAAAAAAAAAAAATGCCCTTTGACTTTCAACAAAGTGCTGCTTTTCTATATACATATATATACGCACTTGGGAGCATCTTTGCAAGCCTAAAGGCAGAGGAGGGCTTGGCTTTTCGTAATTTAGAAGCTGCTAATATTGTGGCGCTAGCTAAAACTCTTTGGAAGATCCACTCCAACCCGGATCTTCTTGTTTCCGAGTTCGAAAGGAAAATACTTGATAACTCTCTGTCTTTCACTTTGCAAGGTCCAGGAAGGCCCCAGTGTATTGAGGGGGGTGCACGGCCCCACTCAACTTTTGCGAAATTCTACTAGTATACCTCTAATAATATTAAAGATTACGTATGTATATTATTTGAGCACAAATTCTAATGTAATTGCTTATTTAGTTCAACTGGTTAGAAGTATTATAACTATACATGAGTCACTTCTTCAAAACCTGGCTATTGCATGTTTTTTAACATTTTTTTTTTTGAATTTGGCCCCACTCTAAAAAATTCTGGGTCAAAATCACTTCGCCTAAAGTCGTCGTTTGTCTGGAAGAGTCTCATGCATGCACAATCCTTTCTTAATACTAGCACATTCTTTTCTGTCGGGGATGGCAAGTCGATCAAAGCCTGGAAGGACCCTTGGATCTTGGGTAACCCCTCCTTTAAGCCCATTTCGCCAGCACCTACTAGTAACCGGGACATCTTGGTTAGTGATTTGTTGGCCAATCAAACCTGGGACCCAAAAAAACGCGCTAAGAACTTTTGGCAAGTTGATGTACGGAAAATCGAAAAAATTCCGGTTATCGTTAGTGGTGTACCGGATAAAAGGCTTTGTGTGTTTTCAAAGAATGGGGATTTTGTTTCTAAAGTAGCCTATGACTATTTCTTGGACAGCTCCATTGCTCCCCGTGGTAATTCGGCTAGCACCTCTTTGAATGGTAAATTCTGGAAGCTTATTTGGGTGCTACCTCTCCCGGCCAAGGTAAAATATTTTATTTGGAAGTGTCTAAAATTTTTTTTTTTTTGAATTTGGCCCCCACTGAAAAAAATTCCTGGGTCCGTCACTGCCTCTAGTGCGTCGTTTGTCTGGAAGAGTCTCATGCATGCACAATCCTTTCTTAATACTAGCACATTCTTTTCTGTCGGGGATGGCAAGTCGATCAAAGCCTGGAAGGACCCTTGGATCTTGGGTAACCCCTCCTTTAAGCCCATTTCGCCAGCACTTACTAGTAACCGGGACATCTTGGTTAGTGATTTGTTGGCCAATCAAACCTGGGACCCAAAAAAACTCGCTAAGAACTTTTGGCAAGTTGATGTACGGAAAATCGAAAAAATTCCGGTTATCGTTAGTGGTGTACCGGATAAAAGGCTTTGTGTGTTTTCGAAGAATGGGGATTTTGTTTCTAAAGCAGCCTATGACTATTTCTTGGACAGCTCCTTTGCTCCCCGTGGTAATTCGGCTAGCACCTCTTTGAATGGTAAATTCTGGAAGCTTATTTGGGTGCTACCTCTCCCGGCCAAGGTAAAATATTTTATTTGGAAGTGTCTAAAAAATGTTTTGCCGGTCTCACAGCTTCTTTGTTGCATATACGATTTGGGAAGGACACTCTTCCTTGCCTTCGCTTGCTGAGGAGGCGTTGAAGCTGATTGATCACCTTTTATCCGGTGCCCGTTTGCTAGAGATGTTTGGAAGGTTATAGGGGTTTATTGGGATGCTTTCCGAATGATAGGTCAACCTTAGTGGCTGGTGGGATAGTATAACCATGACCTCTAATTTTACCAAGATTAAAGATAGAGTAATTCTTACTTGCTTTGTTCTTTGGTCGATTTGGAAGGCGAGATGTAAAAGAGTTTTTGATAATGTCTTTTGGTCTTTTTTTGATACAGCTTCCTTTGCTTATGAGATGAATAACGATTTTTTGCAGGCATCTTCTACGGAGAGGACCTCCTTGGATGTTTTTCATCCCTCTCTGAATTGCAAAGACGATGCCCCTCCAAGTACCGCAGTGAGGGTGTTTGTTGATGCAGCCTGGAAATCGGATACTTGTCTTGCAGGCTTCGGAGCGACACTTTTTGGGACTAACAATATTTTTTTGGAAGCTTGAGCATCGCCAAGGAGTATTAGCGGCTCAGCTCTTGCGGCGGAGGCAAGCGCATTGAGATGGTGCTTACGGCGTTGCACTTCTTTAGGTGTAAAAAATCTAGTTTGTTCGACAGACTGCTTATCTCTTGTAAATTATTGTAATAGTATATCTCCCCTTCCCTTAGAGTGTAGAACAATCGTGGAGGACATTTTAGCGCTTCGGCGTAGTTTTGACTACTGTATTATTTTGCACGTTGAAAGGGAAAGCAACAAGCTTGCGCATGAGCTTGTTGCTTTCTCTTTCAAATCATATATAAGTGTCTTTTGGAAGGGATGTATGCCGGTTTGGCTTTGTACTAGTTGAAATTAACGAATGCTTTCGTTTCGGGAATATATACGCACACATGAATGAATTATACTTACATGGATTAATATACCTACCTTTCAGATTATGGAAATGAATAATAGTAGATTTCATTGATTTGTTGTGATAACATTTTTTTTTTTTTTTTTTGGGTGTATACTACTACATTTAAGGAGTTGTTAAACTACATAACAGTCCGTAGTAATTTACCCAAATGCTTTTGAACCTTCACCCAAGCTCGTAGAAATTTCATACAATTTCTATTGGGTGAGTTTAAATTTCTACTGGCTGGGCTCTAGGATGCATAATTCCAAATTCAAACCATTTCTACGTGCCTGACTTCTACCCGTAGTAAATTTCTACGGTCCAAGCCAAGATGTAGCAATTTCTACGGAGAAAAAAATGTCAGAAAAAAATAGGACCTAAAAAAAACCCTACTGTTTGACACACCTGATTTCCAAAATTCCCACACAAATGACTAAAGATAAAAAAGGAGCTGAGGATATATTAAAACATGCCTGCAGATACTTTGATAGCTATAACATGTCCAGTAAATAGAGACATTAAACAACAAAAAGGACCGATAAGGGCCGACCCGAACTACACCACGTGTCATCCTCTGAATAACCATGTAATAAATGAATGGCATTTAAGACAAACCTAAAGGGCTGGGAGCCCCAAAGACGTGCCCAAGGGCAGGTCTGTACCCCAGGAGGGAGGACAACAAGCATACCTTCACCAAGCCAGTGCAGGTCGGCCAAGGCATGGTAGATAAGAGCTGCCCCAACTCGGACATAGAGGCCTCGAGGGCTCGACACAAGTCGGCCAGAGCACCCCCGACTTTTAGCCCATGTGCTTATTAACTAAAGATAAATAAGGAAGCAATCTTGGGTCATAAATACTCTGATATTGACATTTAAATGTGTCCGTAATTATCCCTAAATTAAAGGGATATACGTGTGATTATCCTTAGGGAAAATAATACGAATCCTTGTAGAACAAGGAATTGGATCAATCGTCCCCTATATAAACAACCCTAAGGAACTACGAGAGACTTGATTCCAATACAGTCATTGGATATGTAGGCAATTTGAGAGAAATAACTCTCAGGCTCGGTCTAAAAATCACCATAAACACCATCCCTTTTTTTACCAGATTGTTCTTGAACTATTGTCACTAAAGGAGAACAGCCCAGATTAATTAATCGACGGTTTCTAGGATCGTCAATTGGCACTAGAAGAAGGGCCTCTTTTCTGACAGATTGTTCAAGAACCCCAAGAAATTTTGTTTCTTTTTAGCCGTGGCCAAGTACACGGGAAAGAAAGGCACTCAGGATCCAGCAGATCATACAAAACAAGGGGGTGCTACCACCACCCAGGATGGAGGCCAGGCTGTAGCAGGCCAGAAAGGCATAAATCCTGCGGAGGATCAGGCTCATCAGCCTAATCCAGTTCTTCAAGATCCAGCCAACCAGGCGTTGGTGGAAGCTCTGAAAAACATGGATAATACCACCTTCAAGGTTATATTTGTGGAAACATTGAAGGGAAGAGATCCCCCAGAAGTTTCAAAGGCAGATCCCCCCAAAGGGGCTCGCAAGAAACAAGAAGTGGGGGAGTGTAGTTTCCACACCGAGAGAAAGAATATTAATTACCAGCCCAACGACATTGTCAGGGCTAAACTGGATGCACTGATGGGACGACGATCAGACGAGCTCCTCTGTGCGTTGCCGTTCACAGAGTACATTGATAGCTATACTAGACCAGCAGGCTTCAAGATTCTGAAAATTGAACCATATGATGGATCTAAGGATCCTTATGATCATATGCATCAGTACATATCTCACATGAATCTGTAAAACGCCTCATATGAGATGAAGTGTAAGGCCTTCCCTACGCTGCTCAAAGAAGAGCTCGAGAATGGTTCAACAAGATTCCGCCGAGGTCGATCTCCGACTTCGAAACTCTCACTCAAAACTCAAAAGTTCGTTCATGCCTTCATCGCTGCTCATCCATTCCAGAGAGACCAAACTCATCTCTTCACGCTAAGGCAAAGGCAGGACGAGACGGTGCTTCACTTCATAAAACGTTTTAATGAGAAATCTACACAGGTAAGAGACACTGATGACAGAATTCTGGTCGCCTCTTTCGTGACAGGTCTGCGAGAGGGTCGGCTGCAAGCTAAGCTGAACAGCAAAACTCCCAAAACAATAGAAGAATGCCTAGAGGTGGCTTATAATCATTGCCAAGGGGAGGAAGCCAATAGGATGAAAAGATAAATGGAAAGAGGTGAAGGTAAGAAGAACAAGACTGAGGACAAATCAGAGAAGAAGAGAAAATTTCTCTAGGATAGAGTAACTGCGCCAGTCTTAGATCAGCTGGGAAAGAAGGGAGCTCTGTAGGACAGAGACTTCATTCCATTGAACAGATCTCACGAGCTGGTCCTCGCGATTATGGAAAGAAAAGGAATAGCAAAGGCTCCACCACCAATGAGGGGACTCAAGGAAAAAAGAGATCCCAATAAATTTTGTAAGTATCACAAAGACATTGGCCATGACTCGAAGAAGTGACGGGATTTGACAAGAGATATCGACGCGGCAGTAATGGAAGGAAAGCTGGACGAGGTGATAGATCGGTCTCAACAGGCCGAGCCACATGACCGACGTGAATTTAAACGAAGGAATCATTATCTTGATCGAGATAACAGGGATGAATTTCGACGAAGAAGAGACCACACGCCAGACCCTGATGGTCAGATGGACAACCGCCCCATCAACACAATTAACACGATCTCGGGTGGGCCGAACAGCTCCAGTCGAACTGAAGACACGAGCATTAGCAGGTCTGCTGCTCCTCCTCAATCAAACAAAAGCCAAAGGCTTTCTAGAGAAGTAACATATGGTCCCAGGGACTCCCTTCCTTTGGTGATAAACAACGAAGGATTAGTGATAGTGGCGGTAGTGAATAAAACTTGATAAAGCGGATCTGCGTTGATACATGCAGTGCTGTAAATATGCTCTATTATAACGTCTTCCGAGCTATGGAGCTTAAAGATGTAGAATTAACACATGTCTGCTCGCGTGCAAAGCACTTACTAACAATAGGACTAGGTCTATCGTAGCAGAGTACTGGTGAGTCAAGGTCGAATCCCTCAGAGACTCGTAAGAACATCCAATTATCAAGATTGAGTGGTCACAATAATGGTTTACGACCAACTAAATATATAGACAGTAGTATTGGTGCCTCAAACTAAAGAGAATATGCAAGTTCAACTAAGCAACTAGAGTTTCTAATGTATTAGTTCAATTATGAGTAATTAGTTATTTTCCCCCACACATGCAACAGTCCTCCCCATTGGTGAATTTATTCATTGTTTAGCTACGGGTACAACTCCTAACCCTATCTACTCCGACAATGGCAGTAGACAATCTATATGCAACTACCCTCCTTAATTGGTCCGTAATAGCCCATACGCATAAAGAACTAGAGCTGCCGATATTGAGTGTTACCTCATACCGCAAACCCTCCTAGACAACTGTCGACACTGACCAGCATGTTCCTAGGGTCCATCTAGATAATGTCCTAATTAACACTTCACTTGCGGTCCTTCATGTTAATTTACGATAACATGCAAATAGTTGATCAGGCTACTAACATGTAAATTAAATCTATCGATCAACGTAGCTGGCGCCGATTATCATGAATTAGTAATTTACTAGGTTTCAGATCTAGCGATATAGATCATCGCAGAGATCGAAGAACGCATAACTACTATTTCATGATTTCTTCACCAACGAATCAGATCTATAACACATGGGGTAAAATAAACTAACTACTACATAATTAAACTAAATAAACAATTAAACCATACTAGTCGAATAGAACAACGATAGATCTACATCTTGGAAAAAGAGAGAAAATCATACCTCGAAGATGAGCATAGATCTCCTTGGATCTCTCCCTAGGCGGCGACTCCATCGTCTCTCTGACCAGAACTCATAAAATAAATAAAATAAAGAACAATGAACTTTTATTGCATAATTTCCTTGAATAATTTGAGTACATTTTGTTCTGAGGCGAAGCCTCTTATTTATAGCTATCTAAACCGACTTAGAATCATCTAGTTTGACCCCTCATCCAAGAAAACGCGTTTCGGAAGATTCTGGACCCTCGGTAAGTCGGCACCGCCCCTCGGGTTACCGAGGGCATTTTTGTCCTTTTTCTTCAACCGACTTAACTCGAATATTTCTAGAATACCCTAGGCCCATTCCTTTCGTCCAGTCCAATCCATATTCATCCATCATGCTCAGCCCAATATTCCGTATCCTGAAAATCATCAAATAATGCACGAAATAATATCGAAATGGGGAAAATAAATGCTAAGTGCAGATTTCTCGACTCACGAACCCGACATTTGATATTCAACGTAAATGGTTCACTTTTATTGGTCGAAACAACTATTTTTAGCTCATAATGGATAGAATATTGATGCCGTAGAATAGACTATTTTAACCGTCATCAACTACCCCCCACCCCCCACTAGCCTTCTGCTCGTCCGCGAGCAGAGTATCAAGGCGGAATGTACCTCCAAGAACAATCCCCATCAAATACCACATATTCAATAATGATTTCCGGCAGAAACACACATCAGGCCACCATCCATAAGCTCCCCATTAATCACTACTTATCATGCATCAATGTGTCGTGTGATGAATCAGTTGTGATAGTGTGTTCGTGAAGAGAATCAAGTTGTATTAACCCCACAATCTTAACTTGCTTGTACATACACTCGCTCATCTTGCCTTCAGACTTGGTTACACAACATGGTACCGATATGGGTTCGGGCGGACTCGGGGACTGAGCATCGCTCTTAAGTCCTCGTTTGTTTCTTTTGATGCGAGGGTCGTGCCCTTTTTACACGAGTTCGCTTCCCTCATTGCCTTTATTGCATTTTTTTTTTCCAATTTTTCTATTCTTTCTTTTTTTTCTATATATTTTTTATGGAAGATTTCCTCACTTTTTCTCTCTTTCTCACAAGTCCGTTTGTCCCGGTTGCCTTTCGTCATCCAAGTTGATTCCCTTGTCTTACAACAATTTGTTAAAGTATATAGACAGACAAATAATGATTCCCGGTTAAAACAACTCATCATCTAATCTTAAACACTTCTCACTCAGATTATGTGCTCAAATATTGATTGCAATGATAGAATAATAATTAATAAGTTACTACTTCACGCAACATAACATATGCTCGTTCTTCCATACTAAATTGAATATGCTATAGCTCACTTCAAATTGAACTTGGGCTCCTTTTCTACCGATTCCTTACTCGAAAATGTGCAAATAGCAAGCTAAAAACTGTGTTAAATTTTCAAAAATATTCCCTTTTTCGACTACCCAGCTAAGACGTCTTACCCCCCCACTTAGTATACACATTGTCCCCAATGACTAATAATAAAGAGAAGAAAAAGTACTTAGCTCTGGAAATGTTGGCTAAGTCAAAACGAATCCGGGAGTAGAATCATTAGCTGTTAGGTTATTCCTCTTCCAAGTTTATACCTGCTTTCCAAAATTCTTCCAAAAACTGTGAGTAATATGCGAAGGGCAACAGTAAAATAAGGCGGCGGTAATTGTGCATACCAGAGGAATGTGCAAAAACAGTTTAAGCCACTTTATTCTGTCATTGGCCTAAGCAAGACGCGAAAACTTTTACGAGGACATCACATGAGAATCATGAAGGAAAAAACCACATATATCTCTAGTCAGATGACTGAAGATATATGTGATGAAAAAACCTTGCGATTGTCATGCTACTTTATTGACTCAAAATAACCTAAATAAACAAAAGCAATAAATAAGGGTTTAAAAATAGTTCTGAGTTTATAGTCGTCATCTCGACTGTACTAATAGGGCTCCTTAATTCATATTATGGCTCCTCTAACGCATAGACTTCCAATTCAGGGTTATAATTGTGCTCTCGATAATGTTTCAGCCTGTGGCCGTTAACTGTGAAAGTTTGCCCAAAGCGTTCATTTCTTACTTCACATGCACCTGAATTGAAGACGTTCGCGACTACATGTGGTCATACCATCTAGACTTCAATTTCCTAGGAAAAAGACGAATATGCGAATTGTACACCAGCACTTTATCTCCCACTAGAAATGTGCGGTTCAGAATCTTCTTATCGTGCAATCGTTTCTTTCTTTCCTTGTAAATTCTAGCATTCTCATACGCTTGAAGTCTAAACTCCTCCAATCTATTCAACTCTAGCATTCTCTTTTCACCGGCTAAATCCTCATCCATGTTTAGAAATCTCGTAGCCCACAGTGCTCGAGTTCTACCGGTAAATGACATGCTTTTCCAAACACTATCATATATGGTGACATCACAATTGTGGTCCTGTACGATGTTCTGTACGCCCACAGAGCGTCATCTAATTTCAAAGACCAATCATTCCTCGTGGGATTCACAGTCTTCTCTAAGATTCTCTTAATCTCTCTGTCCGTGACTTATACTTGTCCACTCGTCTGGTGGTGATATGCTGCTGCAATCTTATGTCTAACCCCGTATCTCATCATCAACTTCTCAAACAACCTATTACAGAAATGACTGCCTCCGTCACTATTTATGGCTCTTGGCACACCAAACCTCATCAAAATGTTTTTCTTAAGAAATCTCAGGACAACCCTGGCATCATTAGTAGATAAAGCCACTGCTTCCACCCATTTGGAAACATAATCGACTGCTACCAGGATGTAACGATTTGATTCTGACGATGTGAATGGTCCCACAAAATCAATTCCCCATACATCGAATAACTCCACTTTCAAGATACTCTGTAGTGGCATCTCATTCCGCTTAGAAATGTTACCAGTCATTTGACAGGAATGACAGGCTCTTGTAAACTCGTAAGCAGGTTTATAAATTGTTGGCCAATAGAATCCATACTGCAGTGCCTTCGTTGCTATCTTGTCTGGTCCATAGTGACCTCCAGCTTCTCTAGCATGACATATGTGTAAAATACTTGGAATCTCATCATCATGGACGCATCTCCTAAGAATGGCATCAGGGCACAATTTGTATAGGTAGGGATCGTCCCAATGATAATGCTTTATGTATGTGAAGAACTTCTTCTTATCCGCATTCGTGAACTCCGGTGGTAGGTACTTCCCTGCTAAGTAATTGACAATGTCAGCAAACCAAGGGTATACCTTGCCCACTCTTGATGTATGATATCGGGTCTGAGATTCAACTCTAGCGACCACTGAGACGGAATACAGTTGTTCATCAGGAAAGCTTTCCTTGATCTCAGTCGGTTGCCCTTCTTCTAGCAAAGTTAATCTTGACAAGTGATCAGCTACCTGGTTCTCAGATCCTTTCTTATTTTAATTTCCACATCAAACTCTTGTAAGAGTAGAATCCATCTCAATAATCTCGGTTTGGAGTCTTGTTTGGTTAGAAGGTATTTCAAAGATGCATGGTCAGTGAATACAATGACTTCCGATCTTATCAGATAAGGTCGAAATTTGTCAAATGTGAAGATGACAGCTAAGAGTTACTTCTCTGTAGTCGCATAATTCCTCAGGCCTTTGTTAAAGTGCGGCTAGCGTAATAGATAGGCTTAAAGATTTTATCCTCCATTTGTCCTAGGGCTGCTCCAAGCTGCAGATACGCTTGCATCACACATAAGCTCAAAGGTTTATTCAAACTGGTGCTACCGCAGTGGGGCGGTTATAAGAATTCGCTTCAATGTGTTGAATGCTTTCTTGCACTCTTCTCCAAATACGAAAGGTACATCATTTGCAAGTAATTCAATCAAAGGTCTAGAAACTTTAGAGAAGTCCTTGATAAACCTCCTATAAAATCATGCATGACCAAGAAAGGCTCGCAACGTTTTCAAGTTCGTTGGAGGGGGTAACTTCTCTATCACCTCTATCTTTGCTCTATCAACTTCCATTCCTTTCTTCGAAATTCTATGACCCAACACTATTCCTTCTGTAACCATGAAATGACATTTTTCCCAATTGAGTACAAGGTTGGTCTCTTCACATCTCTTTAACACTTTACTCAAATTGTCCAAGTATTTATCGAAGATATCTCCAAATACAGAGAAATCATCCATAAAAATCTCCAAGAAGTCTTCCACCATGTCTGCAAATAATGACATCATGCACCTTTGGAATGTTGCTGATGTATTACATAACCCAAAAGGCACGCGATTGTATGCAAATCTTCCATAGGGACATGTGAAAGTTGTTTTCTCACGGTCCTCAGGGGCAATATGGATCTGATACGTAACCAGAATATCCTTCTAAGAAACAATAAAACGCATGACCGCTTAATCTTTCTTACATCTGATCAATGAATGGTAGGGGAAAATGATCTTTACAAGTTGCATAATTCAATTTCCTGAAATCTATGCAAACTCGATGTCCAGTAATTAGTCTCACATGGATTAACTCATCAAACTCATTAGGTTGTACATTGAATCCTCCTTTCTTGGGCACCACATGAATTGGGCTTACCCATTCACTGTCTGCAATTGGGAAAATGATTCACATCTCCAACATCTTTATGATCTCTTCCTTAACAACATCCTTCAGATGTGATGTCAACCTCCTTTGAGGTTGTGCTGCCGCTTTCTTTTCACGGTCTACAGAGATCTTATCCATACACATCGATGGGCTTATTCCTCTAATATCTGCAATCGTCCATCCAAACGCTCCCTTGTGCTCTCTCAGTACTCTTAACAGTTTCTCCTCCTCTAAGGATGATAATGACGCTGAAATTATAAGGGGGAGAGTATCATCTTGTAAGTACACGTACTTCAGGTGAGAAGGCAAAGGTTTTAACGCTAAGTTCCTTGGTGGCTCTTCTAACGATGATCTTAACAACTTACCAGTCATTTGTAAATCAAAGAACTTGTGCCATGAAGGTCTATGAATGGTTTCTCCTAAATCCACAGAGGATATAGGCTCTATTTCTTGCATTTGACCTTCACTACACCCAGGCCAGGTTTCCTCATAACTTTCTTCTTCCTTCAGGAGTAAACTCTCAGCTACTTCAGGGTCTAGTGCCACTTGCTGATATAATTCTAAAACAAGTTCGTCTATGACATCTAGCATGTAGCATGCTTATCCTTCATATTTAGCATACTTCATTGAATTCATCACATTGAATACTACTTTGTCCTCATTCACTCTCAGAATCAGCTCACCTTTATGAACATCTATCAATGTTTTGCTCGTAGCTAGGAAAGGTCTTCCTAAGATCAATGGAACATCGTGATTAGCTTCCATGTCTAGCACCACAAAGTCTACATGGAATACAAACTTATCAACTTTCACCAAAACATCCTCCACCACTCCACATGGTTGCTTCATAGACCTATCTGCTAATTGAAGGATTATAGATGTTTCATTCAACTCCTTCATGCCTAACTTATGAAATATGGAGAGTGGCATCAGATTGACACTGGCTCCAAGATCACATAATGCTTTGTTCAGGCATACTCCACCAATTGTGCATGGTATGAGGAAGCTCCTAGGATCTTTACACTTAGGAAGCAGTTTGCGTTGCAAAACTGCCAAGCATTCCTCGTTCAGGCAAATGGTTTCAAGGTCTAACAATTTCCTCTTGGTAGAGATGGCTTCTTTCAAGAATCTTGCATACTCTGGCATTCCGGCCAGAGCTTCTACCAAAGGTATATTTACTTGCAGCTTTTTAAACATCTCTATAAACTTTTTATAACGCGCATCATCATTATTTGGCTTATATTTCCTAGGGGGATAGGGTAAAGTAGCAGGATTAATAGTTATAGTTCGTGAAGACTTACCGCTGACTGTTGTTGCTCTGCCTGCTGCTGAATTTTCAGACTCCCGGTTTACCGGAGATGTATCCCGGGTTACCGGCCCATCACTTTCTCCAGATTCTGCTGCGTTCTACTGCTGACTGCTTTCTGATTCTTCCTAGACAGTTGGTATAACTGGTCCAGGCAGCTCCTTTCCGCTTCTAGTCATGATTGCATTCACGTCCTTCAGATTTTTCTCAGTATTACTTGGCAATCCTCCCAGAGGACGGGCTGACACTTGTTCTGCAATCTGTCCCACTTGGTGCGACAGATTCTGCACTAATGCCTCTTGATTGTTCAGTTTGGTATCATTTTTTTGACTATAAGTGGTGAAGTTTGTATTCAGCTCAGTCATGGATTTCGTAAGTTGATTGACCGTGTCGGTCACAGTTGAGCTTATTTTACCCATGGCTGCTTCCCAACCACAGGACTTGTTGAATTGAGGCATAAATCCACCAGTTTGTCTCGGTCTCTCTCCACCATTTGAATCGCTTTGTCTAAAACCCCTATTAGGGTCGCTCAGTCTAAAACCAGGGTGGTCGTGAGAACCTGGGCGATATCCGCCCCCATAAAGATTTCCTTGCCTCCCTATATAGTTCACGTCCTCAGTGTTGGTTGCCTCTATATCTTGAACTTTCTCAACCTTGGCTATGCGATCTTGCATGCCATCTATCTTCTCATTCATTGCCATTAGCTGGTATAAGATCTTTTGAGAAGTATCTTCTCCAAATACACCCTCAGTTACTTTGGCAGTTTCAAATTGATGTGTTCCCCATTGACTTGTAAACGCAATTTGCTCCAATTTTTCTTCAGCTTCTTCAGGTGATAGCAACCTAAAACAATTGTTGCTTGATGCATCAACTCTCATTTGTTCACTTGGACACAATCCGTGATAAAAACTATGCATTCGTAAGGGCAAAGTGATGTCATGATGAGGGCATCTCCTCTGTGCTTCCTTGAATCTTTCCCAAGCCTCTTCAAATGTTTCAGTGGGTTTCTGCTTGAAGTTCATGATTTCTTGTCTCATTTGTAGTGACTTCCCAGGTGGGCAGTACTTATTCATAAATTTCTGCAACAGATCGGTCCAAGTCTGGATCGATCCCGGTGCAAGAGACAATAACCATATTTTCGCTTTGTCTTTCAGAGTGAATGGAAACAATTTTAGCTTGCTGTTGTCTCCTGGTACTCCTGCTGGCTTGACCGTGCTGACTATTTCCCAAAATTTGGTGATGTGTACACTAGGATCCTCGTTCATTAGTCCATGAAAAGTAGTGTAATTGGTCACCATTTGTATAACATTTGGTTTAGGGTGAAATACCTCAGCTGCATCCTCAGGCTGAACAATTGCTGGCACGAATTGCTCAATTGTAGGCATTGCATAACTCTGTAGAGTTCTCCTATCTGCTTGTACCACAACTCATGCTCCATTTTGTCCGTTCTGTCCGTTCTACGCCATGTTGGTCTCTATATCTTCCTCTCTCTCGTTGTGATCTCCTTCGTTCGGAACTACGTTCTCCGCCAGTCTAACAGATCTCTCTCAAGTTTCCTTTCTCTTTTGTCTAGCAAACTTTTAAATCTCAGGTATGAATCTCTCGAGTTTGGCTGCTGAACTACGTGTAACGTACTACAAGACACAAAAAGAAAATAAAAGGTTAGTAACTTGCCTCGGCAAATTTGTTACACTCTTTGCGGACTCAAAAATACAGACACGACTACTAAACGACACCAATTAACGAAAATGAAATCTGGAAAATCGGGACCCTCGGTATATCAGAGGTAACCCTCGGTAAACCGGTTGTATCTTTTTTCAGATTTTAACAGAACTGACTCTATATGACTATAGTATTAACAGACTCGATTAAACAGACTCAAATATATACAGCAAACTCAATCTTAAATAAAAAGGTATTCTTGACACGAGTCCCCGGCAACGGCGCCAAAAATCTTGATCGCGTGCAAAGCCCTTACTAGCAATAGGACTAGGTCTTTCGTAGCAGAGTACAGGCGAGTCAAGGTCGAATCCCACAGAGACTCGTAAGAATGTCCAATTATCAAGATTGAGTGGTCACAATAACGGTCTACGACCAACTAAATATATAGACAGTAGTATTGGTGCCTCAAACTAACAAGAATATGCAAGTTCAACTAAGCAACTAGAGTTTCTAATGTATTAGTTCAATTATGAGTAATTAGTTATTTTCCCCCACACATGCAACAGTCCTCCCCATTGGTGAATCTATTCATTGTTCAGCTATGGGTACAACTCCTAACCCTATCTACTCCGACAATGGCAGTAGACAATCTATAAGCAAGCTACCCTCCTTAATTGGTCCGTAATAGCCCATACACATAAAGAACTAGAGCTGCCGATATTGAGTGTTACCTCATACCGCAAACCCGCCTAGACAGCTGTCGACACTGACCCGCACATTCCTAAGGTCCATCTAGATAATGTCCTAATTAACACTTCACTTGCGGTCCTTCATGTTAATTTACGATAACATGCAAATAGTTGATCAGGCTACTAACATGTAAATTAAATCTATCGATCAACGTAGCTGGCGCCGATTATCATGAATTAGTAATTTACTAGGTATCCAGATCTAGCGATATAGACCGTCGCAGATCTGAAGAATGCAACTATTATTTCATGATTTCTTCACCAACGAATCAGATCTATAACACATAGGGTAAAATAAACTAACTACTACATAATTAAACTAAATAAACAATTAAACCATACTAGTCGAATAGAACAACGATAGATCTACATCTTGGAAAAGACAGAAAATCATACCCTCGAAGACGAGCGTAGATCTCCTTCGGATCTCTCCCTAGGCGGCGACTCCGTCGTCTCTCTGACCAGAACTCATAAAATAAATAAAATAAAGAACAATGAACTTTTATTGCATAATTTCCTTGAATAATTTGAGTACATTTTGTTCTGAGGCGAAGCCTCTTATTTATAGATATCTAATCCGACTTAGAATCATCTAGCTTGACCCCTCATCCAAGAAAACGCGTTTCGGATGATTCTGGACCCTGGGTAAGTCAGCACTGCCCCTCGTGTTACCGAGGGTATTTTTGTCCTTTTTCTTCAACCAAATTAACTCGGATGCTTCTAGAATACCCTAGGCCCATTCCTTTCGTCCAGTCCACTCCAGATTCGTCCATCATGCTCAGCCCAATATTCCGTATCCTGAAAATCATCAAATAACGCACGAAATAATATCGAAATGGGGAAAATAAATGCTAAGTGCATATTTCTCGACTCACGAACCCGACATATGATATTCAACATAAATGGTTCACTTTTATTGGTCGAAACAACTATTTTTAGCGTATAATGGATAGAATATTGATGATGTAGGATAGACTATTTTAACCGTCATCACCGTCTCATCGCCACTGTTCGGCTTTGCCAGACCGCCGGTTCACCCACTGGGCATGATTAAGCTTCCAACTACATTTGGAGAAGGAACCAAGGGCATGACCTTGATGGTAACTATGTGGTCGTAAAAGCCCCCTCAGCATATAATGTGATCATGGAAGACCAGCGCTCATCGATCCCCGAGCTGTAATATCACCAGCTCATGTCAGTATGAAGTTCTCAACGGGGGAAGGCTCTGTAGAAATCAAAGGCAACGTGGAAACAGCCAAGAGCTTTTACACCGCGACTGTGAATGTGAAGATGATGGTTCAACAAGTAAGCATTGAAGAATTACTCCCCGAAGACGAGGAGACCTGGTCGTCTGAAGACCAGACAGAGGATGTTCGTCTATGGGATGAACAGGCATATTCAGTTGTGAACATGGGTGCGTGGATTCCAGACTCACATAAAAGAGCCTTGATAAACCCTTTAAAGGAGTTCAGAGAGGTGTTTGCATGGAAGACCGAAGATATGCCAGGTCTGTCCCCAGAGTTAGCTGTGTCTAAGTTGAACATAGATCCGAATAGGAAACTTGTTCGGAAAAAGAAAAGGCACTTCACCTCTGAACGAATCTCAGCGATTGAAAAGGAAGTAGCCAAGTTGCTTCAATTCAATATTATCAAAGTAGTCTTGTATCCAGAATGGTTGGCGAATCCAATGTTAGTAAAAAAAAGCCAGATGGCAGCGGGAGAATGTGTGTTGACGTCACCAACCTCAACAAAGCTTGTCTCAAAGATTGCTATGCCCTACCAAAGATTGATCGTCTAGTGGACTCTACAGTGGGATATGAAGTATTTGCATTCTTAGATGCATATAAGGGGCACCATCAGATTGCTATGGATCCTCAAGACGCGGAGAATACCTCATTTATTACAGAGTTTGGGACGTACAGCTATGTCACCATGCCATTTGGTTTAAAGAACGCTGGGGCAACTTATCAGCGAGCTATAAATAAGATATTCACCTAGCACATTGGGAGATGCATGGAGGTATATGTGGATGACCTCCTAATTAAGAGCAGGTCTCTTGATCAATATATAATGGATGTGAGAGAGGTATTCAATGTGTTAAGGCACACTCAGATGAAGCTAAACCCCAAAAAGTGTGTGTTTGGGGTCAGATCGGGCAAATTCCTAAGATACATGACATCCAAAGATGGGATCAGAGCCAATCCAGATAAGGTGGACGCTCTGAAAGCAATGCAACCGCCAAAAAACATCAAGGATGTCCAGAGATTGACAGGACGAATAGCAGCATTGAACATGTTTCTCTCCATATCGGCACAGCGTGCCTTGCCTTTTTTCCAGATTCTGAGAAGAGCAAGTCCTTTCCGTTGGGTCGAAAACAACCAAAAATCTTTTGAAGAATTGAAGTCATATTTAGCCAAACTGCCAACATTGACTGCTCCTCAGGAGGGAGAAACTATGTATGTTTACTTAGCAGTGTGTGAAGAGGCACTCAGTGCAGTACTGGTCAAAGAACAGGACGGCCACCAAATACCCATTTTCTTCGTGAGCAAAGCACTCCATAGACCAGAGGTCGGATATTCAAATGCGGAGAAGTTGGCATTAGCATTGGTTCATGCCACTAGGAAGTTAAGGCCCTACTTCCAGGCACATCCAATTGTTGCCATCACCGATCAGCCTCTTCGGCAAATACTGGGACGACCTGAGACCTCAAGAAGGTTGGAAAAATGGGTCGTGGAACTTGTGGAGTATGATCTCGATTTTTTCCCCTGAACTGCGATTAAGGCGCAGGCTCTAGCAGATTTTTTGGTAGAAGGGATAGTTGTTCGCCTGGAAGACGATCAGCTAGTTCAAGAAGAAAATAGATGGAATTTATATGTGGATGGAGCAGCTAGCATAGAAGGAGCGGGGGCAGGTCTGATGTATAACATTTATATGATAAAAATTACGATGTTTTATATACTTTATCAACTCTTTTTATATAAAATATAAGAAATTATAACGATAATCTTATGAATTATTAATAGTAATGAATAAATCTAAATAATATAAAAATCTAGTAAAAGTAATAAAAAGTTATAAATTTTGTACTGGTTTAGTAACCGGAGTGTCGTGTCAGATTTACGTGGGTATTTTTGGTATTTTATTTGCAGATTTTAGGTAAACCAAGAGCCCGAGTGACGACACTTTTTGAAGTAAAAACATGTCTTTTGAAGGAAGTAAGGAAGTGCCATGAGATTTAAAGTTCAAGTGGATCAACGGTTCGTGATACTATTATCGAGATATATATTCGACGAACAAATGGCCCATCAAAAAGGCATTTTCTGAAGAAGAGTCCTTCATAGAAGTTATAGATCTTTTCAAGATTTTTCCAACTCTTCTTGAATTATGACATTCGGAGATCCAGAACTCAAGTTATGATTTTATCAAGTTTCAGATCAAGATGTGAAAATAAACTACCCGGATCAATCCGGATTAACCTCGGATCGAACCGAGGAAACATAATGATTATCAAACATGTGGTCCTGCAGAGAATAATCTAGGGGATAATAATTTTTATTCCCGGATCGATCCGGCATCACCTCGGATCGATCCGGCCCTAGGAAATTCTGCCTATAAATAGAGCAGTTCATACAGCCTGCAGGGTGTACCAATATATTTTCTAACCTCTCTTAATTAGTAGTAGTATATATGTATATAGGCCTTATGCCATAAATAAAAAATAGTATCGTTGTAATGCTCGAGAAATTATCAGAAGATCAATGTTGCTGAAGTCGTTGTAATGTCCAGAAGAATACGATCTCTGATTCAACAGTTGTAATCGGGTAAAATTTCTAAAGTATTTATGTTTGTATTGTTTGTTTTTATCTTTTTATAATGTTATTAGGCTAAATCTAATAACTAGCCAAAGGTATGTAATTGTTTTATTTCGATCTTTTCGGTAAAGGAATACTGTCAAATTAAAATTGACTAAAATTGAGTTAATTGAATCTTTTTCTATTTTGCAACGTGTTGATAATATTCGGATTAGCGTAATTAACCAAGATGAATCGCACCATATAACCTAACGATGAACCGACCGGAGAAGTTAGGATATGAGATAAAATATAGAAAAACCGGAGGGTAAAATTGGCCGTATAAAGCGTGACTACGGAATCCTATTTCCTACCCGAGGCGATTTGTCTTGGGAAAGATGAATCTTATTAAAATTGTGCTCGAGATCATAATAATGTTAAAATCAACGGTTTAATTGAAACTAACACCGGAAAGTTAAATCGATCCGCGACAACGGAGCCTTTTGAATAACATCGGCCGTCGACAAGCGGAATAACCTCTTTTATCCGGGGTAGTAGATTTGTACTCGGTACTGTTCGAGACTAACTAAGATTAGCATGGGGCGGTTGTGGAGATTGGGCGATGACAATGACATATGACAATTTCATACGCCGTGTGAGGAGGAATTGTTAACCTCGAGGAGTGCACCGTTTCATTTACTCAATTGGACCTAATATAAAGGAAAGATCAAGCATATTCCGTTTCTGCAAAGATCGTATAAATCAATTATATAAACTTTGGCTAGTTCAGTAATAATATATTGGTATCTATATATTTATATATATATATATATATATTTTGCAATCTATGTACATCTATATATATTTATATATCTATATATATTATATTAGAATAACTTTTAAATTACGCATTTATTTTATGTTAAGTAGAATAGTAGTCATCGTGTGTTATAAAGCTGCGATTTAGATCGAGTTAATAATGACTCTTTGGTGTTTAACCACACTTAGGAAAATTACCAAGTTTCCACGAGGATTCGACACTCGACTCACCACACTAGCACTACTGATTTGATCCGATACAATCGTCGGTTAAGGATTTGGTATAGCCTTTGGAAAATGCCACGTCAGCTTTCTGGCGCCGTTGCCGGGGAACGTCAGCTTTCTAGCGCCGTTGCCGGGGAACGTCGCTAATTTTTCTTTGTGTCTATGGTTACTACTTGTATTAGCTCAAAATTCTCGAGAATAAGTCAACACTTTTTCTTATCTCATTTCTATTTTATTTTTCGTTGGTATCTACTTTCTTTTAGTTACCAATTTTTCTTTTTTTTTTACCAAAGTCGAGTATCTTCTATTTTCGTTAGTTGATGACCAGAAGTGGTAAGGCCCCGCTCACTCCTTATAAGCCTGACATAAACACTTACGAAAGGCAGTTAAGAGTAGAGAATAAACGTGGTCATACTAGTCAGGGAAATCCTGACGAATCATCTTCAAACAAAAATACGAGAATGGCCGAAATCAGTGATGAAACACCTGAACAAGGGCTAGAACATGCTCTAGGGCATGGACAAAACCCTGTTAACCCTAATAATCAAAATAATAATAATAGAAATAAGCAAAATCGGAACCAGAATAGTCGTAATAACCCACCAAACCCGAGACCTATCTGTGATCAAACCATAAGGAGAAACCAGACTAATAATCCCATACTTTTACCCAATGAAGGAGCGAATAATTTCAAAATTAAATCTCATATTTTTGGTTTAATTGACGCAAGAGCCCAATTCGTAGGAGAGGATGATGAAGATCCACATCATCATCTCTATCTTTTGAAGAATCTGTGCAATCTGACCAAAAGTCAAGGTGCTCATAAGGAACTAACGAGGATGACTATGTTTCCTTTTTCTTTGAAAGGACGAGCCCGAGATTGGTTTATGTCTCTTCCACATCATTCACTTACTAGTTGGGAAGAGATTCAAACTGAATTTCGAAACAATATTTCACTCTCAGACTAAATTTGGAATTAAAAGTCGAGGTTGCTAACTTTAGAAAAGGATCTCAAGAAAGCGCTTGGGAATGCACAGGAAAGATTTAAAAACTATTAAGAGCTTGTCCCGACCATGGTTATTCCTTAGATATGCAAATTCAACTTTTCGTAAGTAAATTAAGAAAAGACTCACGTGCGGATGTAGATCATGCATGTGGTGGTTCTTTAATGATGAGTGAAGCTCAAATAGTTTACGATGCTATAGAAAAGATTTCCAAAAATAACAGAATGTGGGAAACCGGTTCTAGCACCAGAAAATTAGCTTTTGCAGGAGAATGTACATCGAATCCGGAATTTCTAGCACATTTAGAAAATTTGAGTAGGAAATTTGATGGCCTACAATCAAACAAAAACCAAAGTTCAGAAAATAGTACACCAACTGAATACTCAAATCAGGATAATATGCCATTAGGAATCTGTCACGGATTTTATATAGCAAAGAAAAACAACAAGTAATAAAATTTATAAATCCGGTATTCCCCAAGTGTAGGGATCGTAGTACAGCGATTAATACCGGAGTCGATCACAGGAAATCGGGGTATCTAGTTCATTAATTTTCCTAAGGTTGTTACTACTAAAACGAAACTAAAAACGATGAAATAAACTGGACAGAGGATTGTCAGTCCAAAGCCAGGAAGGATAAAAGCGATAATAAATAAATAAAGCTACAACTAAGAAAACAATAAAACTAACTATCATGATAATGACTGAAGCAAATCAACATAGAACAAACATGATCCACCATCCCGCAACCCTTAATTCTTCCCTAGATTATCTTATGATGATTCAATCAAAGTTGTGGTTCACCTAATCAAAGGTATGAATTCCTACTCCCGTAAGTAATCCGTCTATCAATCTCATCATCTTCTGATCTATAGAGATTAACGCTCTCAAAACAAGGTGCAAGATTTATTAGATCTAACAACCTAGAAATCTAACCTATCAACTTCCGTTATGTCAAGGTTAAAAGTCTAATCTTTCCTATGGTGATCTAAGGTTTACACCGATTTCCATCATACGGTAAACATCAAACAGCAATTCATCTTCCGATATCGATTGCATAAACAAATAAACAAAGGAAAGATACAAACTTTAAATAAAATCACTCACAAGATTATCCAAGAGAGAAATAAAAAACGCTGCTGAAAAGTAACCATGGATGCTCCAGTTCACAGCTTGAAGGCCATCAGCATGGATGAACAAGAACAGAAAAAAATGAAAGTAAAACCTAATCTAACCGCCACCCCTGACCTCCAAAAAAAGTTTGGGGCGCTAGGTTTTCTTCTTATGAATATGTATCAATAAGAGTCAATAATGTGTGTTTTAGGGTTGAAGTCGCACTGCTATTTATAGGAAAAATAGGTCGGCTGTGCTGAAGTCGGTGTTGGACGCCCGTCCGATGCCTCTGGACGCTCGTCCATTCTTCTGGACGGAGGTGGATGCCAGTCTACTCAGCGTCTAAACTCTCTGAATCAAAAATCTTCTCCTGGACGCCAGTCTGATTCAATGGACGCCCGTCCATAGTGGACAGGACATGAACGAACGTCCAGCATGCCTGGAAGCTGATTTCTTCATCTTTATCCTTTTCTTCTCATCCCTATCTCTTCTCTTCATCAGAAAATCCGAATGCAACCTCTCCTAATCCTGTTTTATGTTAAGGGTGATTTTATACGATTTATAATGCTATATTCTATGATATTTTTCCCCGTATTTGTACTAAATTGCATAAGAAGCATGTGTTTAATGAATATATTGAGTAAATGATATTTCAAAAGAGTTAATTGCAAAATAGGTTGATTTATGTGCTTTAATTATGTTTTTACGATTATTTGAGCGATATTACATTTTGTGGTGTTTTTATATGATGTAGACACATTTTTCAAGGCTCAAATGATGATCAAAAGAGATAAGAGTCGAAATATATGATGATTAAAAGAGATAATGAAGGAATTGACAAGATGAAAAGAGATAGAGATCAAGAAATCGAAATTCAGTCATATTGGACTGGCGTCCAGAATCTCCGTCCAGTGGACGGACGTCTGGTAAATTGAACGAGCGTCCAGGGATGGAAAGTTGATTCAGGAAGTTTGGACGCTGAAGTGGACGCTGGGTGGACGAGCGTCTGATCATGACTCGGCCCGATTTGGAGTTCATATGAAGTATGGGACGGGCGTTCAAGGATCAGACAGGCGTCCGGTAGCCGACTTTTTGAAACCGACTTTAAAATCTATATATAGTCGTTTGTTTCTCCACACAAAGGAGGATACACTCATTATTCAAAACCCTAAACCTAGGGGCGGCTTTAGGCTGTTTTTTCTCCTTTTATTCGCTTTTATGCACTTTAGATCCAGATTAAACTAGTTACTTTTTATGTACTATTTCGCAAATTCGAGTTCTTTGAGGATGTTTAGAGGCTAAAAGCTTCATCAAACGAGTATTGTGAAGCCATCCAACGATTGTTGATTTCGTTTTCTTGGTTATCTTTGTGAGTTTTCATTTAAAGGTTGTTTCTTATTCATGTTTATTACGTTTAATTGCTTTTATATCGAACATCTGCATGTGTGATTGTTTATTGTTGATGGAAATCTTAATAAACCCTAGATCATCATGAATAAGAGTAGTAATTCGAATCTATCATAACGGAAGTTAATAGGTTTAATTGCTAGATTACAACCATAAAGTTTACACCTTTGGTTAGGAAACGCGTTAATCTTGCATTGGAAGATAATAGATTAATAGATGAACTTTCTAAGGAATTAGGGTTCATGTTTAGATAAGGTGAATCACAACCTAGATAAAAACCACAACATAATCGAGATAGGAAATCAATGCTTGTTGGATAGGTGGATCAATCCTCGTTTGTTCATTACACACTTGATTTAAATCCCTAAAACTTGAATTCGTTTAGTTAGTTTACTTTTATTTGCATCTTAGTTTAGTTTAGTTTCTAATTGGTTCGCAGCCCGTATCCTTCCTAGCTTTGGATTATATCCTCTGTCTAGTTTTATTTTCTGTTTTGTTCGATTTTTATTCACTGTTTAGATTAGTTTCGTGACATAGTTTAGGTTAGACAAAAGCTAGAATCACAATCGTTTAGTTCCCCGTAAGATCGACCCGGTATCAACCTCTTTACTACGATCCTTATACTTGAGGGAAACCGGATTTATAAATATTTATTACTTGTTTGTTGTGCTAGATAAATCCGTGACAAGTTTTTGGCGCCGTTGCCGGGAAACCGGACGGTTTGCCTAGTTTTTGTTTTTGTTGTTTTTCGTTTCTGTTGTTGTTTTGTTTTATTTTCTGTTTTTAGGTTGTTAGTTAGATTAACCTTTAGATATTAGGTTAGTTAGGGTTTCCTTTGTTAGGTTTTTGGTTTAGATTTTTAGGGTTTAGATTTTTAGGGTTTTAAAGGTTTGAGTTTTGTGATTAGTTCTTTCTTCTTTCTCTTCTTAATCCCCCTTCTTTTCTGCTTTGTTTTTGATCTTTATACATCTGGACGAGCGTTTAAGATTGTGGACGCCCGTCCACCATAAAAATTTCAATTCTGTATCAATTTCGACCCTTAGACGAGCGTTCATCATTTTGGACGCCCGTCCAAGGACATTCTGAAAGACCGGACGAGCGTTCAGTTTTTGAACGCCCGTTCAGTCCAAACTCTGGACAAACGCTCGTTCGCATATGTGGACTCCCGTTTGTTCCTCTTTCTTTCTTACTCTTGTTCTTCTCTTTTCTTGTCTTTTATTTAGGTTTTTGATCTTAGAATTAGGTTTTTAATCTTTTAGTTAGATTTTAAGTTCTTAGGTTTCCTTTTCTTAGTTTAGGTTTTGAATTCTTAGTTTTAGATTTTATTTCCTCATATTTAGGTTCATCTCAACTTGATTTTTGGGTTCGGTTTATGCAAACTCGTAGTCACAAGGGGCCATTACTTTACTCCCCTGACCTCGAGCGGACCATAGTCCGACCCAATAGGCGAAGACTTCGTTTGACGAAGAAAACGCAGAAGATCAAGAGTTTGAGCAATCTTTAAGAAGGAAATCGAAGAAAGCGTAATTATGGCTGCTGAAGATACACGTACATTGGCAGACTACGCTATGCCTGGTTCAGTAACTGTCAACCCGGCTATCGTCTTACCAGCCATTACGGCACAGACCATCGAACTCAAACCCGGTCTCATTCAGATGATGCAGCATGCATCAATGTTTCACGGGTCCCCTTCTGAAAATCCTCACACACACGTACACACATTTCTGGAGATATATGGTACGACACGCATTCAAGGTGTGAGTGAGGATGCGATTAAACTTACACTGTTTCCGTTCTCTTTGAAGGGAGAAGCTAAAGAGTGGTATAGCTCTCTCCCTGCAGAATCCATTACCACTTGGGCTGCATTGGAAAAAGAATTTTTAAGCCAATACTTTCCACCGCCAAGACAAGGCAAAGATGTTTAAGGGAAATATACAATTTTATCAAACGGAAATGCAGAATCATTCTTTGAGGCATGGAAGAGATTTAAGGCTCTTCTTCGTAAATGCCCCACCATGGGTTAGACTTGCAGAGGCAAGTCAATACTTATTTCGATTGGGTTGACCGAGCTCACCAAGGGCATGGTCAATAGTTCATCAGTGGGGCATTCCCGAGGAAAACGCCTCAAGAGAGGGTGGGCATTGTTCAAGACATTGCCAAATATAATTATGCCCCCTCCTTTCAAGCTGTTCAGCACCACCTCCTCCTCCTAGGATCGAGGAGGTGAAAATGCAAAATGAAATCGCCATGCTGAAACAGCAGCTGGCTACTCTCACGACATCTCCAAATCCGAGTTATCAGACTCCTTCATTTCTACAGAACTCTCAAGTTCTGTATGTACTGCGAGAATTGCTCTCAGACTGGCCATATGGTTGGCCAGTGTCAATTCAATTCCCCTGTTCCTTATCAAGTCAATGCTGTCCAGAATCATGGACAGTATAATCAAGTCGCATGCCAAGTATGTGACGATATGGGCACATCGCTCGTTTCGTCCTATGATTGACAGTGAACGCAGAGATCAATGCCTTCAATGGCGGCCGAATCGAGGTTTGGAAATCAATTCTCTGGCCAGGGCAATTTTCAAAATCAGGGTTTCCGTCAAAGCTTCAATCAAAACTCGAATCTCAATCGAAACCCTAATTTTAATCAGAACCCGAGCTTGAATTCCTCCAATCTAAATCAAGGGTTAAATCAAAGTTGGCCTAACAATCCAAATCCTGCATTTCAAAGTCGGTCTAGCCAACCTTTCTCTCAAATCATTGAGAACTCTCAAGGCCTCTCGCGTCGATGATCTTGAAGTTAGATTGGACTCTATCGGAAGGAGTGAAGGAGCGAACAATAACTTCCAGAGGGAGCAAAATAATAATATCCAAATGTTGATGAGCACAATCAAGAACCTTGAGAAGCAGATGGCTGACCAGCAAGCTTCTAGACCATCAGGGCAGTTGCCCAGTTTTATGGAGAAAAATCCGAAGGGTGGCCTAGTAACCCAAACTGATTTCAATTGTGGCCAAAGCACTGACCTAGTTCCTTCGATTCCTTATGGCATACCAGAGGCCAGTGCAATGAATCTTAGAAGCGGTGCTCAATCGAGTGGTCCCTCTCTCACCGGGAAACCACTAGCCCCTCCTCGCCAAAGTTGATAAGGGGAGGGAAGTTGAGCATCTACGTTCCCCCGTTCTGCAAGAAAAGACTCAGGTGGCTGATCCCCTGGGAGGTGAAGAAGTTGTAAGTCCTCAGGTGGCTGTTCCCCTGAGGAATGAAGAATCAAGTGAAAGTCAGGAGGGTGATCCCCTGACTAATAAAAAGTCTGAAAAAGTTGTAAGGTGGAAGGACATGGAAGACAAAGTCGCAAGTGCTTCCTCAAAGAAAGTATTTTCTGAGAGTGAGTTGAAGAAGCTTCCATTTCCACCTAGGAGAAGCAACATTCCCTTAAGTGAAGATAAGAAATATGAAAAAGTGCTTAATTTGCTGAAAAATACTCAGGTTAATCTTCCATTATCTGAAGTTTTGGTTGAGATGCCTAAGTATACCAAATTCATCAAGGATGTTGTTTCATCGAAGAAGAAGTTAGCAGAAATGGATCAGGCAATTGGTGAGGATTGTTCAATGATCAATTATCGGACTTACCAATCAAAAGAGGTGACCCCGGAAAATTCGTGCTCACATTGCAGATGGGAGGCTTAGTCTTTCCAAATTCTTTATGTGACTTGGGTGCATCCATCAGCCTGATGCCATTGTCTGTGTGTGAGCAGCTGGGTTTACAAAGTCTTCTAGAACCCACTTCCATGAACCTTCAGTTCGTCGATAGATCTTCTAAGAAAGCTTCAGGATTCTCGAAAGACATTTTAGTCCAGATCGATAGATTTACCTTTCCTGTTGATTGGTACGTCTTAGATATGGGAAAAGATGAGAAAGCCCCCCTGATTCTTGGGAGACCTTTCCTATCCACAGCTAGAGCCCTCATCGATTGCGATGGTGGGCAAGTAACTATCCGAGTTGGTGACCAAGAGGTGAGTTATAGTGTTACTAAGTCTATCAATATGCCCTCTGAAGTCCCAACCGGCTGTTCCATAGAAGAGACATCTGACGATTTCGATGATTTTATAGATAAGCAAGTCATGGCTATGGAAGCTGAATATGAGCGACTGATCGATAATTTGAATAATCATGGTGTGGTGCGTCTAGATCAATTAGAAGCTGAGATCGAAGATGAGTTGTTGAAAGGAGAAGCTGCAGCGGTGGGGCCACTAAGTAAACTCACAGATGTTGAGTTGAAAGGTGGGGATCTTAAGTCAAGTCTAGAGACACCCCCTGATGATTTGGTGCTGAAGCCGTTACCTAAACATTTAAAGTACGTGTTTTTAAGAGAAGGTGACAAGCTTCCACTGATTATATCCGCCAAGCTGTCTCGTTTAGAAGAGACGAAATTGATCAACGTCCTGAAGAGAAATGAAAAAGCCTTTGGATGGCAGGTGGGAGATATCCGAGGAATATCTCCTGACATCTGCATGCACAAGATCAAGACTAGTGAGGGTGCTAAATGTGTAAGACAGCCCCCTGAGGAGGCTTAACCTCACATGAAAGAAGTAGTCAAGAAGGAGATCATCAAACTTCTAGATATGGGTATCATATACGCCATCACGACAAAGTGAATGGGTTTCCCTACTCAAGTAGTCCCCAAAAAGGAGGGATTACTATTGAGAAGAACGAGAAGGAGAAGAGATAGCATTGAGGCTCGTTACAGGCTATAGAGTGCTGCATTGACTATAGAAAACTCAATGAGGTCACAATGAAAGATCATTTCCCCTTCCTTCATTGACCGGATGCTAGAGCGCCTGGCGGGGCACATGATTCTACTGTTTCTGGATGGATATTCGAGGATACTTCCAGATACCCATCGATCCTGCTGACCAAGAGAAGACCACTTTCACCGCCCTTATGGTACATTCGCTTACAGCGGATGCCATTTGGTCTCTGTAATGCCCCACCCACCTTTCAAAGGTGTATGATGGCTATCTTTTGTGGGCTAGTTGAAAAGTGTATGGAGATTTTCATGGACGACTTTTCGGTCTTTGGTCAATCCTTCGATGATTGCCTCGATAATCTTGATCAGGTGTTATCTAGGTGTGTGGAAAAGAACTTGGTGCTAAATTGGGAGAAATTCCATTTTATGGTAGATGAAGGAATAGTTCTTGGCCACTAAGTGTCCGCCAAAGGTATTGAGGTAGATAGGGCTAAGGTGGAAGCTATCGAAAAGATGAGTTATCCTAAGAGTGTTCGCGAAGTCGAGGGTTTTCGGACATGTCGGCTTCTATAGGAGATTCATTCAGGACTTTTCAAAGATCGCCAAGCCCCTGTCTACCTTACTTAAGGAAGACGTTACATTCGCCTTTGATGATAGCTGCAAGCAAGCGTTTGAGGAGCTCAAGAATCGGTTAATATCCGCTCCAATTCTGATATCGCCAGACTGGAATTTACCCTTTGAGCTTATGTGCGATGCATCCAACTATGCAGTTGGTGCAGTTTTAGGGCAAAAGTTTAAAGGAAAGTTCCAGCCTATTTATTATGCCAGCCACACGTTGAACCCTTCGCAAGTTAACTATACTACCACCGAAAAGGAGTTGTTGGCCGTAGTTTTTGCTATGGACAAGTTCCGTAGTTACTTGTTAGGTGCTAAAGTGATTGTGTGGGTGATCACGCCGCGCTGCGATATCGATGACTAAGAAAGATGCAAAACCGCGCCCTCTGCGTTGGATAATCGACCTACAAGAGTTTGACGTTCAAATTAAAGACAAAAAGGGCAGTGAAAATGTAGTGGCGGATCATGTTTCTAGGATGTTAACTGAGGAAAATGGTGATCCTGAAGATATAGATCTTTACTTCCCTCTCGAAAACATCATGCTTATCGATGGTTGCGCTCCAGACGTCCCATGGTATTCTTCCATCGTCAACTACCTTCATTCCCAGTATCTTGATCCTGAAATGTCATATCAAGAGAAGAAGAAGTTCTTCTCTGATATGAAATCTTTTGTTTGGGATGAACCTTACCTCTTCAAAATCTGTAAAGATGGTTTGCTAAGGAGGTGTGTTCACGAATCGAGCACCGCGATATAATCGAAAGCAATGCCATAGTGGACCCCACGGTGGTCACTTTGGTCCTTGGAAAACGGTTGCGAAGATCTTCCAGTCCGGTTTCTATTGGCCCACGATCTTTAAGGACACGGAAGCTTTCTGTAAAGCTTGTGATAGGTGCCAAAGAACCGGTACTCTAACAAGGCGGTTTGACATGCCATTGAAACCCATTCTTGAATGCGAAGTCTTTGATGTATGGGGGATTGACTTTGTGGGTCCCTTCCCATCTTCCTACGGGAATAAATACATCTTAGTCTGCGTAGACTATGTATCGAAATGGGTGGAGGCAATAGCCACTCCTCGTAATGATCATAAAACGGTCATGAATTTTCTAAAGAAGAATATCTTTGTGAGGTTTGGATGTCCACGTGCCTTGATTAGTGATGAAGGGACACACTTTTGCAACCGACCTTTGGAAAAAGTCCTTGTGAAGTATGGTGTTCGTCACAAAACTGGCACACCATATCATCCGATGACTAGTGGTCAGGTTGAGCGAAGCAACCAGAGCTTGAAGAAGATCCTGGAGAAAACAGTGAACAGTCATAGAAAAGACTGGAGTCTAAAATTAGATGATGTACTATGGGCGATCGAAGCGCCTATAAGACCCCCATGGGTACATCACCCTACCAGATGGTTTATGGTAAATCGTGCCACTTGCCAGTTGAGTTAGAGCACAGAGCTTATTGGGCTACAAAGTTTCTTAACTTCGATTCCCAAGCCTGTGGAAAACATCGACTGCAGCAGTTGCATGAGCTAGATGAGTTTAGACTTCAGGCTTACGAAAGTGCCAGGATCAGTAAGGATAAGATGAAACTCCTTCATGACGCAAAGATCAAGAAGAGAGAATTTCAAGTTGGAGAGCAAGTGTTACTATACAATTCCAGGTTACATTTGTTTCCTGGGAAGTTGAGGACACGTTGGTCTGGTCCATTTGAGATTCTCCAAATCATTCCTGGAGGCGTTCTAGAACTGCGCGGTTATGGTGATCAACCGTTCCGAGTGAATGGTCAACGATGCAAGCATTACATTGGTGAACCCAAGGTAAAGCCTTTGATTGTTCGATTTCTCGATATCCTCGGGTGTAGCACCCCAAAGTCGACGAGTTTGACGAGTTTTCGCCCGATTTGTTTTCTGAGGATGACGGTTGTGATAAATCAGAAGAAGTTATAGCTGGTAGTTGGGACATGGAAGAGTATGAAAGGGAGCAAAAGTTGAAACGTCATCGAAAGAAGAAGAAGTCAACCATGGGGACATTTAAACGTGTGTGGAGAGCTATCAAAGATTTAACCCCATGTGTTAAGTGCTGTTTCTGCAGCCACTCTACGGACCGGAGCTTACACGAGGTAGTGGCTGGCAGAAAGGTTAAATGGCCTGATCCAGGCTGAATTTTAAATGCGTCGAGCGAGCGACGTTAAACAACAGCGCTTGGTGGGAGGCAACCCACTATTATGTATTGTTTTACCTATTTTCTAGTTTTTATGAGTTTTGTTTTCTAGTTTTCGTTTGTATTCTTAGGTTGCATTGTAATATATGATCATTTAGTTGCATATCACCTAGCCTACTATTTTGTCATGTTTCATGTATATGTTCTATCTTTACATGAGCTTAACCTGAATAATCTCTATGACTTCTTTTCCATGTTATCTTCACTTGTTTCCCCGAGATGTTTCCGTGTTTGTCAAGTGTGCAGTATATTTTTGATAGCAAATGTGCGTTTTCAGAAGATCTCAGTTTTCCAGTGGATGGTCCACAGTTACTAATTTCTTCAAGCATTTCTGGATCTGACTTCGAAGCATTTCCAGAATTGCCACATTCGACCGACAAATCAGCTAAGTACTTTGTTCTTTTTACATTCTGCACAACATGAGGACATGTTGTAGTTTAAGTGTGGGGGAGGGTTTATTTGTCTAGTTTGTACCTACATGACTATTTGCTCATTTAATTACGATTATTACCATTCTGAGAACTTAATTGTTACACCATGAATTTTTAAAATTTCAAAAGTTTTGTTTTGTCTCGAGTGAGTACATATTTTTGATTGGCTTACTAGTTATTGATTTTCTACCATAGTACTATATAGTCATTGATGCTATATATCTTGTGTGTGTTTAGTGGGTTAGATGTTTCACCCGATATAATTTTCACGAGCCATATTAAATGATGAGCTAAAATATAAAGCTGTATCCGTTTGGATTAGTGATTTTCGATTATCTTATAATTTTGTACTTAGTGCTAATATGCATGTTCGGAGAATTATAATAGTTTGTGGTTAGAGTCAGAGTATGATATACTGTGAATGTCTCAAGTTTGAATGTGATAAGCGAGATAGAACTATAGTGGTGGGAAAGTTGTTTAAATAATAATATTGAGTATGTCGGAAGCTGGTTGATGATTTGGGTGAGGTAGGGTATACCACGTATGTCCTACGCCACTATGATGACCAAAAGCTCACGACAGTTAGAAAAAGCTGCCTTGTGATTGGAGTAAGGTAGGGTGTACCCAGTATGTCTGCTCGCTATGAGGGCAAAAGCTCATTCGATGTGTGTTTAAGTGAAATAATTAAATCAACTTATGAGAATAGTGATATGAATTAAACGAAAGACTTAGTTATCGTCACCTTATCCCAAAGTATAAATCGAAAGACATCTTGTGTAGGATTATCCTCTCGAGTATATTAGAAAGATTTTAAACGCATTTTATTATCCTTTCGGGACATGTTATGTTTTTAGGGTGCATGTTATAAGTGTCGGTTATTGCTAGTTTAGATGGGTATTGGCTAGTTGCTTGAAAAATTCAAGTGTGGACTTAGTGGAAGTTTGATATGGCTATATATACACACACGGGTGAATGTCTAATTTATTATATATGCTTTATATGTGTTGAAAATGTCTATATGTATTTTTGGTTGAAGTTTTTGACTTAGTAAGTTAGCTTGTTTTTGTTTTGTCTTGCTCGGGACGAGCAAGGTCTAAGTGTGGGGGAGTTGTTAAGGGTGAAATTTATGATTTATATGACGTTATTCCCGTAACAATATCCTTGGTATTTTAGTACTTTTTATAGAAAAGTGTTGGTTTTATCGAATTATTGAGTGAACGAGTTTTAAATGTGTTTAAATGCAAAATCGAGATATTTACGTGATTTTATCGGTGTTTTATGTTTATTCGTATGATGTTACATTTTGCATGTTTCTATCATGTTGCTAGGTACGTTTGCATGATGAGTAAGGAGCTTAAACGATGATCACATGAAGATGGAAGAGTTGAAAGATGTTTAAGTGAAGAATCATTGAAGAAACCGGAACCAGGCACTTCATGGGACTTTTGTCCACACTTGTAGGCACTTTCAGGGAAAGTTGTCTTGATGAAAGTTGTAGAGGATTGAAATAGATTTCCAACGCATGTTGAATCACCTCATTCGGAGCCCTAGAAGTGAAGTTATGAGCAAAATACTGGAGCTGGGTCCACGGACGGGCGTCCGGATTAATTACGAGTTGAAATAATATTCATGGACGGGCGTCCATGATGATGAACGAGCGTCCGGAGTGGTTACTGTAGCAACCGACTTGATTTTCCTATAAAAACAGCGTGATCTTTACCCTAATGACACATTATTCGAACCCTAAAAACCTAGGGGCAGCTGTGCTGCGTTTTTACTTAGTTTTTACTCAAATTTTATGCTTTTAAATCTCTAGATTAGATCTTTCAATTTATGTATTTTATTCAAGCAATTCAAGCCTTCAAGAAGATGCTAAGAGGCTAAACCTCTTTGAACAAGCGTTGTGAAGCCGTCCAATTCAACGATTGATTTCTAGTTCGTGATTATTTTGTGAGTTCTATTTCAAGTTCGTCGCTTTTATCATGTTTTGTATGTTTTATTGCATGTTTAATCGAAAGATGCTTGCTTTGATGATTGTTTATATGATGAGAGTCATGTCAACCTTAGATCACCATGATAAAAGATTGGATCTTTGATCTAAATAAAACGAAAGTTATTAGATTGATTTTCTAGATTAGAAATCGAAAGATTTCACGCCTAGGTTAGAAAGAGCGTAATCTTTAACATCGAAAGATAAAAGATTAGAAAACGAACTTGTCTACTTAGAGTAGGAGTTTATGCCTTCGATTAGGTGAATCACGACTTGAGTAGAGATCACGAAATAATCCGAATTGGAATTGAATGTTGATAGGATAGGTGGATCAATTGCTTGTTCGTTCGTTATACTTGATTTAAAACCCTTAAAACTCGAGTTGCATAGTTTAGTTTACTTTTTGCACTTAGTTTAGTTTAGTTAATAAGTTCGTTACCCGTATCTTGCCTAGCATTGGAGTAATCCTCTGTCTAGTTAATTTTTTGCATATTTGGTAGTTTAGTTCTTCGTTTAGTTTAGCTTCGTGACATAGGTTAGTTTAGTTTAGCTTCGTATAGTTTAGCTTCATCTTTAAACGGTGTCGAGCTAACGACATTAACCAAAAGCGCTACTAGGAGGCATCCTAGATATCCCTTATTATATTAGTTAAATTGCTCATCTTTGTTAGTGTTATATTTATTTAAGTTTTAGTTTAATTAAGTTTTAGCTGACTAAGTTTTTCTATTTATATCTGTCAGTTAGTGTGCTTTTTAGATATGGATTACGGAGTTCTTCCTGAGGAGTTCCCCATCATTAGTCGGATCCCACTGATTACTGAGTGGTGATGGACCAGGAGGCACTATAGTCTTGCACGTAGATTTTGAGCTTAGTACCGTGCACGAAGACCATCACCTATGTTCTCATTGTCCCCGCTGTTCGGGAGGTAGTGACTTCACTCTTGAGGAGCTCAGAGGAGCTATAGGACGTCCATATACGGTCCTAAATGACCCTATCTTCGATGAGATCTAGCGCTGGTACTACTGAGCTTCACATTTTAGAGGTTTTTAGAGGTAGCCGGAGATGACCTGGGGCGTACAAGACGACTATGATTTCCCTCCGCTATTGATATGCTTCGTCGTCTCATCCGTTTGGTGGATTGGGACGAGATTTATGCAGAACTAGCGTTAGTTAGGTTTGTTTCGTCGAGCAAACGACGTAAAACAAAAGCGCTTTGTGGGAGGCAACCCTTTGCTTTCTATTTGTTTTTATTTATTTTCTAGTCACCTTATGTACTTTGTTTGATTTAAAGTTGTATTTTTGAAGTTTTAATTAAGTTTAATAAGAGATGTACTTTTGAATTTGGGTTGTATGGAATTTTATGATTTTTTTGCACTTTTGTCTCTTTGGGACGCCCGTCCGCACAACCGGACGCCCGTTCTCTATGACCAATCCTTAGACGAACGTCCAACTACGCTGGACGCCCCCCTCGATATTTTCCTCCAATCTCTGTATGTGATTTAAACTCTTGGACGAAGCGTCTACTAAGCCGACGCCCGCCCGCTTCATCTGATTTTCAGTGGGCGCCCGCCCATCGAGTTGGACAGCGTCCACACTCTGCCTATATATACCCTTTCTTGAATGAACCTCACTTTTCAGGATATTCAAACGCGAAAACGGTTTCTCTCCCTCCTTTTGCCCTAAATTCCTCCATTCTAAACCGTTTTGAGCGATTTTAAGTGCTATAGACCGCTTTTGATACACTCTCTTCGATTTTCATAACCAAAACTCCCAACACGCTATATTTTTTGAGAATCAGCACCCATTGTAGTCCGACTTTTAAGAGGAAAAATCCGATTTTTGAAGGCCATTTGGACTTGTTTGGACTAATCTTCATCTCGATCAGCATCTACTCATCTTACTCGGTAAGTTAGTAACAACTTTTCTCGATTTTGTTCACGTTTTTCTGAGTTCGATCTTTGGGTCGGCTCGTTCACTTGAATGTCATCTTATTTGTTTTCTTTCTTTCGTTTTTGATTCTTGACTCTTGTTGGTTGATGCTGTTGATGATGAATGGGTTGGTTATTGATCATGGATGGTTGTGGTTGTGGTTTGGTTGATTTGAAATCCCGCTTTGGATGTTAAACGGGTATCTTTTGTGGGTATTGGGATTGTTTGGTGTAGACTAGGCTTGAAAATGGTTCATAAGAAGGGAGTTGTGAAGCGACACGGGAAGGAAGTAGCTAGGGAGGCCGGGAAAAAGCGCAAAGAGTTCGACCCAACCTTAGTTGATCCCAACCACGGTGTGAGCATTCGGGAGCAACCCCCTAGAGCCACCCAAACTAGGGCAACCTTAAGAGATGAACCAACCTCCGACTCTGAGACGGACGACGATATTCCTTTAGTACGGATGCCTAGGGCTCAGAAAGGCGGAGCCTCGTCTCAGTAATCGAGGACACCGTAGAAGCTACCCGTGAGGAGGAACCGGTTGTACCTAGGGCTTCCCAACCTAGGAAGAAAGCCAAAACCGTACCTCCTATGCCCTTACCTCGTAGGTTTCGTGAACCCTAGAGCTCACGATGTGTATAAACAGCACTATTTCTCGAGGACGATGTTGATAGAAATGGCCACTTTAGAGGCAAAGGTCGATCCGGGTTTCGTTAAGTTGCTTAAGGATCGGAAATGGGAAGCTTTGATGACGATTCCAACTACGCCGGTCAATAGTTCCTTGGTTCGGGAGTTTTATGCAAACTGTTCAGAAACCGACTTAGAAACGAAGGTAGTTGTGGTTCGAGGAGTCCACGTTCCGTTTACGCCGGAGGTGATCAATGCAAAGTATGGGTTGGCGGCTTTTGAGGGTAGAGATTTTAAGGAGGAGATTTTACATAGCGAGAGTTTGGGGCGGGATCCTTTGGAGGAGTTGCGATCGAGAGTGCCCCCGATGTGGCATGGACATTAAGGCCGGAGGCGACCGGAAGGAGTTGGTTACCACGACTGGACGGAGGACCTGGAAGGTCCAGTGTCGATTTATTCGAGTCGGTTGTTGCCTAAGAACAACTTGACACACTTTCACATTGGTGACCTAGGCATGTTATATGCATTGACATTTGGCTTGAACGTGAAATGGGGCGGGCGTTATATGATGAGGTGGCTATTAATCGTAAGATCTATACCCGATGCTTGATTATCCTCACTTAATCCACACGCCTCTGTGATCGATGCGTGTGTGCCGAGTATGGAGCCGATCACAAACCGAAGAATCCGAGGCCGATCTGTTGAGAAAAGCGGTAAGCCTTCGGGTCGGGCCCGAGTCGGAGACACCACAGAGCCGGTTCATCTTCGCACCGCCTCGCGCGTCTCACGATTCTCGCTTTATCGCCGGTCCGGATGCGGCTAAGTATGGCCAGCGAAGTGCGGATGGTTTGGAAGACATCGGGACGTCTCGTAACAACATTTTGACGATCCTGAAGTGTATAAGTGAAGGCCGGCAACCGAGGATGACAGGTTTTCAATCCAAGCCTCATTGATTTCCATTATTCTTCCGAGATTGAGCAGGCCATTGCCGATGTTCTTCAAGAGTCTGAGTCTTCCGATGAGGAGCAGCCTGACTCGGCAGCTAGGGCTACATCACCACCTTCTGGACCTCCCTCTGATCCTCCGGCCGATGATTCTGCGACGCCGAGCCAGCCTTGATTTTATTTTTACGATTCTAGTTTTCTTTTTCTTTGATTCGATGGATGTATGTTATTGATACTTTTTCTTATATGATCCGTTGTAATTTTGATATTCCTATCATTACTTTTCCCGATGGATCATGTAAGCCATAAGGCAACCGTACTTTCCTTTCTACTTTGTGTTTATACTTCTTTGGATGTATTGAATGCTTTACCTTTTGCTTTATTTTCATTTTTGATATCTCTTTCGCGTTCGGTATAACTCCCCATTTTCCCGAGATGGTTCCATGTTTGTCAAGACGCAGGTATATTTTTAGCGGTTTCGCACGAGCTACATTGTCCGGTTACGCGTTCTAAAGTGTCATTATGTAGGCTCCGCCCGACCGGCGATTCGAGTTTCGGTTTAAATCAGCTAAGTCTTTTCCTTTTTCTTTCGATCTGCACAACATGAGGACATGTTGATTTTTAAGTGTGGGGGAGGGGAATGTTTCGACATGTATCTACACATTTGCTTAATTCGTAATGTTTCTATGCAAATGAGCTAAAATTTTCGAAATTTTTCGACACTTTTGTTTTTGTTTTGTCCCGAGTAGGCAATTCGATTCAATGTTCGCTATTTTTATAGTCATTTAAGCTGTATATCATATGTTTGATAAGTTAGTTGTTTCACCTGAGATCGATTTTTCACGAGCCATAGTAAATGATGAGCTATTTATAAAGTTATACCCCTTTTGGACGAGTGATTTTTGATTATCTTATAAGTCATGTACTTAGTGCTACGTATATATCTTGAGATTTATGATAGTTTGTATTTAGATCTGGAGTATGTTATACTGTGAATATCTGAAGGTTTGAATGTGATAAGTAACACGTAACTTATTGTCAAATGAAAAAGTTGAAAAGTTGAAAAAATATGAAGTAAATTGGGTGTGTCGGAAGCTAGTCGAGGATTAGAGTGCGATAGGGTATACCACGTATGTCCTATACCACTATGATGACTAAGAGCTCACGACAGTCAGGAAAAGCTGCCTTATGATTTGAGTAAGGTAGGGGATTATCTCGAAATGTCCTATTCTGCTATGACAGGGCAAAAGCTTATTCTGATGTGTGTTTAAAAGTGAAAAAGTTAAATCAACTAAAAGATTAGTGTGAATAGATATAAGACTAAGTTATCGTCTACCTTATCCCCAGTAGAAACTGACAGATATGTTGTAGGGATTATCCTCTGAGTATTTCAGAAAGGCCCTAGATTCATTCGATCATCTTTTTCGGGATATATCACGTTTGTAGGGTGCATCTTATGAGTGTCATTTATTACTAGTCTATGAGGGGGTATTAGCTAGTTTTGCTTTGAGTTTCTCGAGTTTGGATTTAGTGGAAGTTTTTTATGGCTATGCACACACACAATGGTGAACTTCTGGTTTATTGGATATGTGTTATGTATGTTTAGATGTCTGTTCTTTTCTCGAGCCTAATTTTTGTTTTGTTTTGCTCGGGACGAGCAAAAGCTTAAGTGTGGGGGAGTTGTTATGGGTGATTTTATACGATTTATAATGCTATATTCTATGATATTTTTCCCCGTATTTGTACTAAATTGCATAAGAAGCATGTGTTTAATGAATATATTGAGTAAATGATATTTCAAAAGAGTTAATTGCAAAATAGGTTGATTTATGTGCTTTAATTGCATTTTACGATTATTTGAGCGATATTACATTTTGTGGTGTTTTTATATGATGTAGACACATTTTTCAAGGCTCAAATGATGATCAAAAGAGATAAGAGTCGAAATACATGATGATTAAAAGAGATAATGAAGGAATTGACAAGATGAAAAGAAATATAGATCAAGAAATCGAAATTCAGTCATATTGGACTGGCGTCCAGAATCTCCATCCAGTGGACGGACGTCTGGTAAATTGAGCAGCGCCCAGGGGATGGAAAGTTGATTCAGGAAGTTTGGACGCCGAGGTGGACGCTGGTGGACGGCGGCGTCGATCATGACTCGGCCCGATTTGAAGTTCATATGAAGTATGGGACGGGCGTTCAGAGATCCAGACAGGCGTCCGGTAGCCGACTTCTTTGAAACCGACTTTAAAATCTATATATAGTCGGTTGTTTCTCCACACAAAAGGAGGATACACTCATTATTCAAAACCCTAAACCTAAGGCGGCTTTAGGCTGCGTTTTCTCCTTTTTATCCAGGTTTTATGCACTTTAGATCTAGATTAAACTAGTTACTTTTTATGTACTATTTCTGCAAATTCGAGTTGCTGAGGATGTTTAGAGGCTAAAAGCTTCATCAAACGAGTATTGTGAAGCCATCCAACGATTGTTGATTTCGTTTTCTTCGGTTATACTATGAGTTTTCATTTAAAGGTTGTTTCTTATTCATGTTTATTACGTTTAATTGCTTTTATATCGGAAGATCTGCATGTGTGATTGTTTATTGTTGATGGAAATCTTAATAAACCCTAGATCATCATGAATAAGAGTAGTAATTCGAATCTATCATAACGGAAGTTAATAGGTTTAATTGCTAGATTACAACCATAAAGTTTACACCTTTGGTTAGGAAACGCGTTAATCTTGCATTGGAAGATAATAGATTAATAGATGAACTTTCTAAGGAATTAGGGTTCATGTTTAGATAAGGTGAATCACAACCTAGATAAAAACCACAACATAATCGAGATAGGAAATCAATGCTTGTTGGATAGGTGGATCAATCCTCGTTTGTTCATTACACACTTGATTTAAATCCCTAAAACTTGAATTCGTTTAGTTAGTTTACTTTTATTTTCATCTTAGTTTAGTTTAGTTTCGAATTGGTTCGCAGCCCGTATCCTTCCTAGCTTTGGATTATATCCTCTGTCTAGTTTTTTTTTCTGTTTTGTTTGATTTTTATTCACTGTTTAGATTAGTTTCGTGACATAGTTTAGGTTAGACAAAAGCTAGAATCACAATCGTTTAGTTCCCCGTAAGATCGACCCGGTATCAACCTCTTTACTACGATCCTTATACTTGAGGGAAACCGGATTTATAAATATTTATTACTTGTTTGCTGTGCTAGATAAATCCGTGACATTTTAGCTCGAAAACATGTATCTAAAAGATAGTAAAACATACCAAAGCGTAACATAACTCCAAAATAATATAAAATCACAATTTAAGCACATAATTCGTTACGTTTTGCAATTTAACTATTAAAAACACCATTTGCTCAATATTTCAATATAAAGCTCGATTTCTATGAGAAACATACGAATATGGAGGAAATTGATATCAAATATATCCATATAAAACGTATAAAATCACCCTTAACAGAATCGAAGAGCCAACAGGATATTCAAGAGAGGAGGTGAGTTTTCTTCAGCAGCATAGGAATTTGAACAATGCATACTCAAACTCGTTTAATACTATTAGAAGAGATCACCCTACTTATCGATGGTCCGAAAACCCTAGTAAGCAAGGACAACCGCCATATCCAGTCCCATATAGGAATATGAATAATAATCAAGTTTATCAAGAGAATACATCTAATCAGAATTTACAATCATTACCTAGATCCTATCCTCAACATACCACTCAAAGTATACCAGTAACTCAAAGTTCAACTCAACCTGCAGAAGGGGTTGAAAAATGGGAAAAACTAATGGAAAATATGATGGGTGTAGTATCTACTCAAGCTAAGAATATGGAAACAATGATGACTTTATTGGTACGATCCACTAAAGATATGAGTACAATAAAAACATCTATGAGTGGACATGATACCAGAATGAGAACGATAGAAGCCTCATTAAGGAATATGGAAGATCATTTGAGTAGGGAAGGTGAACGTAACAACAGTTGACCTCCAGGAGGATTACCAAGTAATACTGAAAGAAACCCAAGAGAGGTAAATGTTGTAGTTACGAGAAGTAAAAAACTCTGTGGTAGTAATGGAGTAGAAAACTTCGGAACTAATGAAGTAGAAAATGATTTAGATGGAAGAAATGATGAAACTAAAGAGGAACTTGAATTCACTAATGAGGAAGAAGAAATTATAGAGAATTTCTTGAAAAGGAATAGAAGTTTGGAACCTGAGAATGAAGGTGAGAAATGGGTAAAAATCCCTAGGATTTTGAAAGATCCCATGGATGAATATTTAAGGACTTTATTCAAAGAACATGTTAGAATAGAGGATAATGAAAACAAGGATGAAAAACAGGAAGAACAGAAGGAATCTGAAGTAGAAATTGATTCAGGGAATGTTTTAAAAGAAAAAACTCAAGATCATGATACTTGGCGATCAAGTAATACTCAAAGGTTTAAGGAGAAAGGAAAAGAGAAAATGACTTTGGGATCGAAGGTTATAGATTTAGAATCTTTACCTTACCCACCTACAGATCAAATTAAAAGATTAAAAGCGATAAGAAGTATGCTCGTTTCCTTGATACTTTTCGTCATATTCATGTTAATATCCCACATTATCGAAGCTCTAATTAGTATGCTGCTTATGGAAAGTTTCAAAGATATTCTGTCAAACAAGAAAAATTAGAGGAATATGAGAATATATGCCTAAATGAAGAATGTTCTCATAGTTTTATAAAGATAAGTTACCACCTAAACCTGAAAGATCTGGAAGTTTTACCATTCCATGTGAAATTGGAGGATTTCATTTAAGAAGGTCTTATGTGATCTTGGAGCTAGTATAAATCTCATGTCTTATAAGGATTATAAGAAGCTAGGCATAGGAAATCTTACGAAGACTGAAATGACTCTGCAAATGGCAGATAGATCGATTAAATACCCTAAAGGAATTATTGAGGACGTATTGGTTAAAGTAGACAAGTTCTATTTTCCGTAGACTTTGTAGTTATGGAAATGGAAGAAGGATATTCAGCGCCACTTATCTTAGGTCGACCATTTCTAGCTACAGGAAGAACTTTAATAGATGTCCAGAAAGGAGAGTTAATTCTGAGAGTCAATGAAGATGAAGTTACTTTCAATATTTTCAAAGCTATGAACCATCCATACAGATCACCAGAATCATGTTCTTTTATAGAAGATATTCATTCTGTCTATGATGTTCAGTTACCAACTTTTGAAGACAGATTAGAAGAATGCTTAACTCTATCTATATATAAGGAAAATGAGAAAGACACCGAAATGAAAGAAATAATTCTTTCTCTAGATAAAGGAAGTTTTACTTTTAAACCATCATAGCATAAGTATTTGGAATTAGAACTAGAAGGACCAGTTCTTAAACCATCACTGGAAGATCCACCTAAGAATCTGGAATTGAAACCGTTACCTTTAAATCTGAAGTATGCTTTTCTTGAAACTAATAATCTATTACCAGTTATTATTTCATCATCTTTAACTGAGCAACAAGAAGATCAATTACTTAGAATGTTGAAAAAGCATAAGAAAGCTTTTGGATGGATGATTGCCGATATTCGAGGTATTAGCCACGAGATTTTGCGTTCATAAGATAATTCGAAGGAAGATGCTAAACCTTGTATTCAACCGCAACGCCGCCTCAACCTAAATTTGCAGTTAATTGTTAAGAAAGAGGTCATTAAGCTATTAGAAATGGGGATAATTTTTCCCATATCGAGATAGTGAATGGGTAAGTCCAACTCAAGTGGTACCAAAGAAAGGAGGTTTCACGGTGAAAGAGAATGAAAAGAATGAATGGATTCCGACAAGGAGATTACAAAGTTATCGAATGTGCATTGATTTTAGAAAAATCGAATGATCATACTAAGAAAGATCATCATCCGCTTCCATTCATAGTTCGGATGTTAGAACGTTTAAGTGGACATAAGTATTCTTGTTTCTTAGATGGTTATTCGGGATATTTCTGAGATATTCATTGCAAAGAGGAGATAGAGAAAAACTACTTTCACTTGTCCTTATGGAACTTTTGCTTATAAAAGAATGCCGTTTTGTTTATGTAATGCACCAGCTACGTTTCAAAGGTGTATGATGGCTATATTTGCCGATATGGTTGAAAAATTCTTAGAAATATTTATGGATGACTTTAGTGTTTACAGAGATTCATTTGATGTTTGTGTGTTACACTTAGAACGAGTGTTACAACGCTGTGAAGATACCAATCTAGTACTAAACTGGGAAAAATGTCACTTAATAGTATCAGAAGGAATTGTTTTAGGTCATAGAATCTCTGAAGAAGGTATTGAAGTTGATAAAGCTAAAGTCGAGGTAATTGAAAAGTTACCTCCACCAGTTAATTTAAGAACCCTAAAAGGATTTCTCGGACATGCAGGGTTTTATAGAAGGTTCATTGCAGATTTTTCAAAAAATAGCAAAGCCTCTAAGTCATTTACTTGAAAAAGAAGTACCTTTTAACTTTTATAGTAAATGTATGGAAGCCTTTCAGACCCTAAAAGCGAGGTTGACTACTGCACCAGTGCTAGTAGCACCAGATTGGAGTTTGCCGTTTGAGATTATGTGTGATGCAAGTGACTTAGCTGTAGGAGCAGTTTTAGGTCAAAGGTATAACAAAATTCTCAAAGCTATTTACTATGCATCTCACACATTGAACGCAGCTCAACTTAATTACGCAACTACAGAAAAAGAACTGTTGGCTGTGATTTTTGCCTTAGATAAGTTTAGATCGTATATTGTTGGATCTAAGGTAATAATTTATCTGAGACCATTTCAATTTCAAGTATTTACTAAGTAAGAAAGATGCTAAACCACGTCTTCTTAGATGGATTCTCTTACTTCAAGAATTTGATATTGAAATTAAAGATAAAAAAAGGAAGTGAGAATGTAGTAGCAGATCATCTAAGTAGAATGGAAAATGGTGAAGAAATAGGAAATGAAATTAAAGATTCATTTCCTGATGAACAACTATTTAGAATAGATACTTCTTCAACCATGCGATTATTAAAGAATAGAATCCTTCTAAGGAAATGTCACCTTGGTTTGGAGATATCATTAATTACTTAACACGTGATTATATTCCGTCTCATTGGACTTGGCAAATGTAAAAGAAGTTCTTTTATGACTTAAAATTTTATTTTGGGAGGAACCGGACCTTTTCCGTAAATGTTCGGATGGGATAATCGGAAAATGTGTGCACGATAATGAAATTTTAAGTGTTTTATCATTTTGTCATGATCGTGAGGCGGGGAGGTCATCATGGAGGTTGGAAAACTGTTTTTAAAGTTTTACAATGTGGTTTTTATTGGCCTACACTATATAGAGATGCTTATAAGTATGTTAAATCTTGTGAATCTTGTCAAAAATGGGGAAATGTATCTAAAAAACATGAAATGCCTATGCAACCTATTTTAGAATGTGAGTTATTTGATGTTTGGGGTATAGATTTCATGGGACCTTTCCCTTTATCTTTTGGGAAAATATTTATTCTTGTAATGGTAGATTATGTTTCAAAATGGGTAGAAGCTGAAGCTCTTCCCACTAATGATACCAAGGTTTTCATACGATTCCTTAAAAAGAATATATTTACCAGATATGGCATTCCGAGGGCTATCATTAGTGATAGAGGTTCACATTTTTGCAATAGACCATTTACTAAGATAGTTGAAAAATATGGTGTAACACATAAACTAGGAACGCCCTATCATCCGCAGACCAGTGGTCAGGTAGAGGTGTCTAATAGAGAAATTAAAAGAATTGTAGAAAAGACAGTGGACTCGAATCGTAAAAACTGGGCAGTTAAAGTAGACGATGCATTATGGGCGTACAGAACAGCTTTTAAGACACCAATTGGTTGTTCTCCCTATAAGCTAGTCTTTGGTAAGTCTTGTCATCTCCTAGTTGAGTTAGAACACCGAGCCTTCTGGGCTATTAGATTTTTGAATTTCGATCCTAAGGCTGTCGGTGATCATAGATTGCTTCAGTTAACAAAACTAGAAGAATTTCGTCTCGATTCTTATGAAAACGCTCGAATCTACAAGGAACGCATGAAATCTTTTCACGATAAGAGAATATATAGTCGTGAGTTCCATGTAGGTGATCGAGCGCTCTTGTACAATTCACGTTTAAAGTTATTTCCAGGTAAGCTTAAATCAAGATGGACAGGTCCATTTAAAGTAACAAGGGTTTACAAATCTGGAGCTGTTGAACTAACTGATGGAAATACGACTTTTATAGCCAATGGCCACAGAGTGAAGTTATTTGTGGAGGGAGAAGGAATCACGTTAAAGAGAGAAGTAATGCTCTTGGTCGATCCCCGACAAATTGAAAAGCAGAGAAATCAAGAAATTGAAAAGCAGAGAACCTGAAATCAGCCGAATACCAGGTGCTATCCATCTTTACTCTACTTTTCTGTGTTTTATATGTTTAAACTAGTCTCGTCTTTTACCGGATAGACGTAAAAGAACTGGATGTCTTTTTTAGATAGAATAGGAGTTTTTATTTTACTTTTGAAGTTTGGCCTTGATAAAGATGTCGCATTTGCTATAGAAGCTTTAGTTTTTGAGAAAAACAAGCAATTGTTGAGAGAGATCAAATTGAAAGAAGTATGTAATGGAAAATCGAGAAGTTCGATAAATAGAAGGGCAAAGTTTTTTAGAAGATGCAGAATCTGTGGAAAAAGTGAGCATGATGGGAAATGCGGAGAAAACACAACCAAATCTCAGGATGAGTGTTTGAATGTTGTTAAGAAGGGAACAATTAGGTGGTTATCCGAAAATCCCGATGGAGATCAGAGAGAAAATTCGAACGCCTCATTTCTTAAGGTTAGGTTAATAGAACGTTATGTCAGAACCCTGGAAGATTTAGAAATAATGGAATTAGGACCCTTATAAGTTTTATAAAATTTATAAAGTTTTATATAACTTTTGAAAATTTTATATAAAGGATCTTTATGAAATTATTAAAAGTTTTATAATTTTTTTATAAAAGGTTTTAATTAAAAATTTGCAGAAGTATTATTATGGTTTTATAAAATTTTTATTAAGTTTTAAAGAGTTTAAATATATATATATATATATATATATATATATATATATATATATATATTTTGTCGGATCGATCCGACATGACCCCGGATCGATCCGGAGACTAAAAAACCTAAAAAAAAGGGCACGGGTTCTCTTCTTCTTCTTCTTCTTTCATTTCTTTCAAACAAATTCGCCTCCCTCTTCCCCATTCAAATTTTTCTTCAAATCATCACATAAAATTACTATTAAACTACCACAATCCTTACACTCTTCTCATTTTCCTCTCCTCTCTTCAAATTTTCAATTTTATTGGAGAAATTTTCAAAGAAAAGCTTCGACTTTCACTCCGGTGATATTCATCTTTTCTGGCCAACTTTTCAACCTTTTAAGTACTATAAGGTTACATTGTAGTAATGTATTTTGTTAATTTCATTTTTATGTAACTTTTTATTTAAATTCAACTATTTTGTCACTCATTTGTGTTGTTTTGTTTGTTTTGTTGTTTGTTGTTGTTTTGTTATTGTGTCACTATCGTAGAATGGCTGAATCATCAAAAGCCACTCAAAAAACGTAAGCCGCATATCCCTACCCAAATCCCGGTCATAGAGACAAGACCTTTAACAGAAGAAGAATTGGCCGTTAGTTTTGATAGAACCGCATCTAGAGCCGCTAAAAATGCGTTGAAAAATAAATTTGGACAGTGTTTAGTTGCAATAGAGAGGGGTCTAGATTTCAAGGATTTGGGAAGGGAGGTGAAAGAGATTTTCGAAAGACGACAGTGGTTGGAGTTAGCCAGTTTAAGGGCAGGTGAAGTTAACACAACCTTAGTAGCTGAATTTTATTCTCTGGTAGCAACTCATAATGCAACAGAGAATGGTGAGTTAACTTCTGTAAGCCTAAGAACCAGGACAGTGCCGTTTAATCCCCAGGTTATAAATGCTATTTATGGTATCCCTGATATACCAGAGGATGAGGATTTTTATACGGTATGGAATTTAGATGAGCCTGCAGACTTTGACTATATAGTCTCGACAGCCCAGCACGAGTTAGATCCCACAGCCGTCTGGCATGAAAACAGGTTTTCCTATGGAAAATGTATAAGGGATATGAGAGCTATTAAACGTTTTATCAGTTCGACTCTTTACCCTACTCGTCATTTGACATCTTTTGGTAAAGAAGATCTGTGTATTGCTTGGGCCATGGTCAACGATATACCTGTGGATGTAGGCAGGGTTATGTATAGGCGGGCCAAGGAATTTGTCTCAACTGCTAAACCAGGCAGTCACATGCCTTTTCCTTGTTTCATTTCTTCCTTATGTTGCCAGATAGGTGTCCCTGAACTTCCAAATGATAATCTGATTATGGTTGATGAGACACTTATAGGTCCTAGTTTACCACGTACGCTGGCGGGAAGAATAGATTTTATGAACCCTAACCGCCAACGACCTCAGCCTACTCCACATGTTTCTCAATCCACTACTGTTCCTCCATCATCCAGTCAAACTCAAACTCAACTTCCAAACACCATCACATACGACATGTTTCAATCCTTGGCCTATGATGTTCATCGGGCCAATGCCAATATGGCTGTTTTTGCGGAAAGGAATAGGCTGTGGTCTGAAGATTTACGTCAAGGCATGCGAGGTATATATCAAATGAATATACTGCAGAACCCTACCTATGCCGAGATGGATATTCCGCATTGTCAATCCGCACCGTATACCTTGCCTGACTTTATTCCACCAATGCCACCTCGATCAAACTTCCAACAAATGCCACATTCTTTTGGATTTCAAACTAGTGGTATAGGGGATTTTTCGACAGGTACTACGGCAGCTGCGACATCTGATTGGGAAGGATTTGGATAATTTAGCTGATGAGAGACAAATTAATGATCATTATTACGACATTTTACCCCAATATTGATACCACTTTGAGCATTATTGTACCAATTTAAGTCAATAATTACTTAATTTTATCCAAATGTATAAGTAGTAATTATTATATAAATTATTGTATTTTACTAGGTTTTATACCGGTTTAGTGATATGTGATAAAAATATGATAAAAATTACTATATTTTATAAACGTTTTATTTTTCACTATTATGTTAAAACTAAAAATATCATAACTAAAGATCGTAATATTAACCTAAAAAGAGTCGGTAAAATTCAACGCGAGCCATTTAACTTTTATTGTCGATTTACTCATCGCGTTCGTTTCTTTGTGTTCGTGTAAGAAAGATAAGATTTACTACGGAGACAGTAACTAAAGACCGGATAACGAGACGAGAGTTTTGCACGATCGAAGAAGGATTACTTGGAACCCAAGGCCATACTTGGAGCCCAAGGCCATCAAAATATTCCACGTAACGACATGTTTGAGCCTAAAAGATGTATTTTGATGGATGGAAGAATGTGCCATAAGCTAACGAGTTCAAACGGATCAATTGTCCCAATGCTTCTACTACAGTAAAATATCTACGACACACATTTGACCCAACTTAGAGGCATTTTCTGGGGAAGAGTTCTTCATAAACGTTGTAGATATTCAAATGAGCTTTCCAATGCATTTTGAATCATGTCAATTGGAGGTCTACAACTCAAGTTATGGCTATTTTATCGATAAGCGCCGCAATAGAAACGCCGGAAAAAGTGCAGATTTTTTCTCAACTTGATTTTAACCAACTTGATGGTGCATGTGAGGATTTATCATTACACCCACCATCTTCTTACCACTTGCTAGCATCTTCATCATTTTCCATCGCCATATTCATGTATATATATATATATATATACATATCAACCTCCCCTATATATATCCCTCAACTCCATTCACAAACCTTGCCCCTCTCTTCTCATCTCCTCCCATTTCTTCCATTTCCCTCTTCTTCCATCTCCTTTCTTCTCTTTTCTTGTTTTTTCATTTTGGGCCCATATATATATATATATATATATATATATATATATATATATATATATATATATATATATATATATATATATATATATCGATATATGTATATATATATATATGCATATGTGTATAAATAAATAGAGTAGTATCGTTGTAATGCTTGGATTTATTATCGAGGATTGTTGTCTCGGAAGCCGTTGTTACTTTCACGATGATTAGGCTCCGATTCAGCAGTTGTAATCGGTAATTTTCTAATGTTATTATGTTTATTATTTCTATCTATTTATATACATATATATATTAGTAGTAGTAATATCTAGCCAAGATATGAATCTGAATTAGTTAATCTTTTTGGTAAAATGGATGATCGACTCTGGTAATAATGATTAAAATCGATTATAATGAATCTTTTTCTATCTTGCAACGTATTGATAATATTCGGATTGACGTAATTAACCAAGATGAATCGCAACATATAACCTAATGATGAACTGACCAGAGAAGTTAGGATATGAGATAAAGGATAGAAAAACCGGAGGGTAAAATTGGCCGAGTGAAAACGTGACAACGGAATCCTATTTCCTACCCGGGGGCAGATTTGTCTTGGGAAAGATGAATCTTATTAAATTTGTGCTCAAGATCATAATAATGTTAAAATCAATGGTTTAATTAAAACTAACACCGGAAAGTTAAATCGATCCGCCTGACAACCGGAGCCTTTTGAATAACATCGGCCATCTGACAAATGGAATAACCTCTTTTATCCGGGGTAGATTTGTACTGTACTGCTCGAGACTAACTGAGATTAGCATGGGGCAGTTGTGGAGATTAAACTGATGACAATTTGACATATGACAATTTCATACGCTCGTGTGAGGAGGAGTTGTCTAGCTTAGGAGTACACCGATTCATATATAATTGACCTCCTTGCATCAAGGAAAAGATCTGTCTCATTTATTTCTACTAAAAAAAGATCGTAATTCAGTAACGTATTCTTGGCTAGATCTCAAAAATATCTATATATATCTGTACTTATATATATATATATTATATTTACTGTTTTACTAACATCTAACTAATCTAACGATCTAACCCGATAAAATGGTAAAAACTGCGACTTAGATCGAGTTAATAATAGCTTCTTGGTGTTTAACCACACTTTGAATTATGCCTTCATTTCCCTGAGGATACGACCTGACTCACCAGACTAGCACTACAGTTTGACCCGGTACACTGCCGGTGAGGATCGTAACACCTAGAAAAAGTCCGTCAGCTTTCTGGCGCCGTTGCCGGGGAAACGACGCTAATTCATTGTGTTCGAATGGTTTCTACTTGTATTAGCTCAAAATTCTCGAGGATAAGTCAACACTCTTCTTATCACATTTCTATTTTTATTTTCCGTTGGTATCTACCTTCTTTTAGTTACCAATTTTCTTCTTCTACCAATTTCGAGTTATTTTCTATTTTCGATAGTAGAAAGTAACGCAGTTCGTTTATTTTTTTGGTACCTACCATTGGTAAGATACCAATTAAAAAAATAAAAAAAAAAAATAAAAAAAAAAAAAAAAATACACTCGGTAAATACCGAGTGGAGTCGGTAATTACCAAGAGAAAAAAAAAAAATTTACACTCGGTAAATACCGAGTGGAGTCGGTAATTACCGAGAGAAAAAAAAAATTTACACTCGGTAAATACCGAGTGGAGTCGGTAATTACCGAGAAAAAAATGTGGTTTTTTATCGATTTCGTGTTATTTTCTATTCAATATTTTCTATTCCACAAGAATTGTCAAATCGAGTTACTTAAAATGGTCGAAACCGTTGGTAAAACACTGAACAAGGGATTGCTCATGCTCAAGGGCATGGCCAAAACCTTAATCAGAATTTACCTCAACCTAATAACCAGAATCAGAATAATAGAAATAATCAGAATCGGAGTAAGCATAATCAAAACCAGCCTAACCCGAGACCTATATGTGATCAGACCGTAAGAAGGTACCAGATTAATAATCCAATTCTTTTACCCAATAAAGGAGCAAATAATTTCGAAATAAAATCTCATCTTTTTGGTTTAATTGACACAAGAGCCCAATTTCTAGGAGAAGATGATGAGGATCCACATCATCATCTCTATCTTTTCGAAGAATTGTGTAATACAGCCAAAAGTCATGGTGCTCATCGGGAATTAACGAGGATGTCTATGTTTCCTTTTTCTTTAAAAGGAAGAGCACGAGATTGGTTTCTGTCACTTCCACATCATTCATTGACTAGTTGGGAGGATATTCAAACCGAGTTCTTAAAGCAGTATTTTACTCCTGGTAGAAAATTGGAATTAATAGTCGAGATTGCTAACTTTAGACAAGGATCTAAAGAAACGTTTGGGAATGCGTGGGAAAGATTTAAAAAGCTATTAAGAGCTTGTCCCGATCATGGTTATTCCTTAGATATGCAAATCCAACTTTTCTGTCGTAAATTAAGGAGAGACTCACGTGCAGATGTGGATCATGCATGTGGTGGTTCGTTAATGATGAGTGAAGCCCAAATAGTTTACGATGCTATAGAAAAGATTTCCAAAAATAATCGAATGTGGGAAACCGGTTATAGCACAAGAAAAGTAGCATTTGTAGGAGAATATACATCGAATACGGAAGTTCTAGCACACTTGGAGAATTTGAGTAGGAAATTTGACGGCTTTTTAGCCAGTAAAAATGTAAACTCAGAAAATATCATACCAAATGAATACTCAAGTCATGATAATGTGTCATTAGGGATGGAAGAACCAGAAGGTTATTCAAGGGAGAAGGTGAGTTTTTTGCAACAGCATAGGAATTTGAACGATGCATATTCAAACTCTTTTAATGCTATTAGAAGAGATCACCCTACTTTTCGTTGGTCTGGAAACCCTAGTAAGCAAGGACAACCACCGTATCCAGTTCAGTATAAGAATTCATATAATAATCAAGTTTATCAAGGAGATACCTCGATTCAGAACCTACAATCATTACCTAGACCGTATCCACAGCATACCACTCAAAGCATACCAGTCACCCAAAGTTCAACTCAACCTGAAGGAGTTGATAAATGGGAGAAATTAATCGAAAATCTGATAGGTATGATATCTACTCAAGCTCAGAATATGGAAATTATGATGACTTCTATAGGTACAGTCACTAAGGATATGAGTACGTTGAAAACATCTATAAGTGGACATGATACCAGAATGAGAATTGTAGAAGCTTCATTACGGAATTTGGAATATCATTTGAGTAGAGAAGGAGAACGTAAAAATAGTAGACCCCGAGGAGGACTACCAAGTAATACTGAAAAAGATCTGAGTGGGGTAAATGCTGTTATTACCAGAAGTGGAAGAATCTGTGGAAGCAATGGATTAGAAAACTTCGGAAATAATGAAGTAGAGGATGATTTATATGGTAAATTTGAAAAGAATGAGGAATCTAAAGATGAACCTGAATTCACCAAAGAGGAAGAGGACATTATTGAAGATTTCCTAAGACAAAACAGATATATTAAACCTGAAAGTGAGGATGAGGAATGGGTCAAGTTCCTAGAATATTGAAAAATCCAAGACTGAATGATCTAAGGACCTTGTCCGATGCGCAGGAATCAAGTTTGAAAGGGCCAATTCAAACCGAACCTTATCCGGCTCAACCCAAATTCACCTCGATTCAATCGATAGGCGACACCATATCCAAAGGTGCATATTTTGAAGAAAAAGTCTTGAATGATAACACACAATGTCTTCAAAAGGCACAATCATTCAAGGAAGCTTTACCATCTTCGTTTAACGACAAGGGTAAGGGAGGTATACATTCTAACCCTACTTTAATTGATCTTGAATTACTCCACCATTCCCCGAAAAAGGAAATCAAAGAGATGAAGTTGGAAAAGAAGTATGCACATTTTCTTGACACTTTTCGGCACTTAACTATTAATATCCCTTTCATTGAAGCTCTAATCAATATGCCGGAATATGGTAAGTTTCTTAAAGACATACTATCCAGAAGAAAGCAGTGGGAAGAATATGAGGCAGTGTGTCTAAGTGTGAGAGTGTCTCCGTGCTTCAATACAAGCTTCCTCCTAAACTTAAAGATCCTGGTAGTTTTACTTTCCCATGTGAAATTGGGGACTTTTGTTTGAGAAGGCGCTTTGTGATCTCGGTGCAAGCGTAAACCTCATGTCCTATAATGATTTCATGAAACTTGGCATATGTAAGCTTAAGCGTGCACGGAGATGACTCTCCAACTTGCGAGATAGATCTATTAAACATCCTAAAGGAGTCATCGAAGACGTGTTGGTTAAGGTAGATAAATTTTACTTCCCGTCGATTTTGTTGTTATGGATATGGAGGTAGGAGTGCACCCTTATCCTCGGTAGACCATTTTTAGCAGCGGTGGAGCTGTGATCGATGTTCGTAAGGGAGAGCTTAGTTTGGGAGTGAATGATGAGCGCGTTGTCTTCAACATTTACATTCCATTGAATTATCCATGCACTACACTATAATCTTATTCTTGTGTGGACACTTTGTGTCCCCTTGTTGTGGATCGTACTAACACGCATGTAGTTGAAGAAGATGACTCTATCAATAATATGAAGGCTCACAAACCGAAAGCTCGAAAATCAAAGGAAAAGGTCAAGAACCATTGGATTCGACGTCATTCGTCTAACATATGTTGGAGACCGGTATTGATAAAAAAGACGGATGCGGTGCGTGAGGATGACCCACCACCTGTGCATTAAAAATGAAGCAAGGAAAAGTCTAGCTATAGACTATAAATATAGTGAAATCACGGGTACTATCCTTCCTATTTACTCATTAAGCATTTATTTCTAGTTGATTTGTGCTTAATTGTTACATGCTTTGGTGAGTAATTGTTAGAAGTATCCCATTTAGTTTAGTATATTATATTAGTTGCTTAAGTTTGTCGAGCAAACGACGTTAACCAAAAAAGCGCTACCGGAGGCAGCCCAAAAAATATTAAATATAATAATTACTCATACTTTGGATGATACTTTGCGAATACTTCGGATTGATTTTCATTTTGTTTCACCAAGTCTTAGGATGAATGTTTGAATGTCATTAAAAAAGGGAACGATTAGGTGGTTATCCGAAAATCCCGATGGAGAAAAAAGAGAAAAATTCAAATGCGTCATTTCTTGGACTTAGGTTGTTCGAACGATTTGAAATAACACTTGAGGATCTGGGTATAAAAGACTCAGAGTTAATACTTTGCCATACGTTACATTTCATGATCTAGTCTGTTTTAATTTTCAAATAACGTGTGACATGTATTAGTTCAAATACTATGGAATTGAGGAGGTCATAACTTTAACCCACCCACCCACCCTTTAATATCATCCGAGTATTTGTTTTGACTTGTTTTAGTGTACCATTGCTTTCCCAACAACTTATTTACACTCACTTTACATTGAGGACAATGTAAGTTCGTAAGTGGGGAGTGGAGTCGTTGGTCTAGCAATGGAATTAATGTTTATTTTGTATCAATAAATCCCTTAGTTTTCGATATTTTTCGAGCATTATTTAGTTGATTAAAATAAATTGTACAAGGCATATATTTCATGGATTTGAAGATATAATGATCAATTTGGATGTGTATAACCAACGTGAACCGTAAGTGCATTGTAATTCCAAATATATTTGTGTAACATGAATTCCTTCACGTAAGCCTTTGATATTGAAACGAAAATTTTAAACTGTATCCATTCAGTATCCTAGTGGTTATTCTAGAGATTTGCGGTAACTTAGTACCTAACTTTTGAACGTAATCGTGAATATCCGAAGGTTTGAATGTGATAGAAAGGATATAAGTTAAGGAAGAATACCAAAATAAGATGAACTATTTATATGTCGGTTGTAGCTACCAATGATTTGAGTGCGAGAGAGGCGTTATCATAAACGCCCTATATCACTATGAGGTTTAAAAGCTCCCATCGCTCGATGATAGTAGTCCAACTAGGGTGTTATCACTAAACGTCCTATTCTTTGGGAATGAAGGCATATGCTACAAATGTGGAAAAAAATGGAAATATGGTTGAAAACTTAGTTATCTTTCGACTATCCCCAAGATAAATGAATGATATGCTTTAGGGATTATCCTAATAAGTACACGGAAGGACTTTGTGTGGAAATGTTCTTGCTTTATACCTAGGAAAGTCATTAGGATCTATCTCGAATGGATATTTGTGCGTTTGCTTGAATTATTCAAGAGAGGATAGTGGAAATTGAAAAGTCTTGTCACACACACTCTGTTATACATTTATATTGAGGTTAACGCTTTGGTTGTAATTCTAATGGTTAAAAGATCTGGTTGTCCCTTATATCTTATATCTTCATGAATTTATCTCTCATTCATTTTGTTTTATCGCTTGTTTTGCTCGAGGACGACCAAAAGCTAAGTGGGAAGTTGTGATGAGAGACAAATTAATGATCATTATTACGACATTTTACCCCAATATTGATACCACTTTGAGCATTATTGTACCAATTTAAGTCAATAATTACTTAATTTTATCCAAATGTATAAGTAGTAATTATTATATAAATTATTGTATTTTACTAGGTTTTATACCGGTTTAGTGATATGTGATAAAAATATGATAAAAATTACTATATTTTATAAACGTTTTATTTTTCTCTATTATGTTAAAACTAAAAATATCATAACTAAAGACTGTAATATTAACCTAAAAAGAGTCAGTAAAATTCAACGCAGTTTACGAACTTTTATTGTCAGATTTACTCGCGGTTCGTTTCTTTGTATTCAGGTAAGAAAGATAAGATTTACTACGGAGACAGAACTAAAGACTGGATAACGAGACGAGAGTTTTGCCTGACTGAAGAAGGATTACTTGGAACCCAAGGCCATACTTGGAGCCCAAGGCCATCAAAATATTCCACGTAACGACATGTTTCGAGCCTAAAAAGATGTATTTTGATGGATGGAAGAATGTGCCATAAGCTAACGAGTTCAAACGGATCAATTGTCCTGAATGCTTCTACCGTAAAATATCTACGATAGACATTTGACCCAACTTAGAGGCATTTTCTGGGGAAGAGTTCTTCATAAAAGTTGTAGATATTCAAATGAGCTTTCCAACGCATTTTGAATCACGTCAATTGGAGGTCTACAACTCAAGTTATGACTATTTTATCGATAAGCGCCGCAATAGAAACGCCGGGAAAAGTGCAGATTTTTTCTCAACTTGATTTTAACCAACTTGATGGTGCATGTGAGGATTTATCATTACACCCACCATCTTCTTACCACTTGCTAGCATCTTCATCATTTTCCATCGCCATATTCATGTATATATATATATATATATATATACATATCAACCTCCCCTATATATATCCCTCAACTCCATTCACAAACCTTGCCCCTCTCTTCTCATCTCCTCCCCATTTCTTCCATTTCCCCTCTTCTTCCCTCTCCTTTCTTCTCTTTTCTTGTTTTCATTTTGGGCTATATATATATATATATATATATATATATAATATATATATATATATATATATATATATATATGTCGATATATGTATATATATATATATGCATATGTGTATAAATAAATAGAGTAGTATCGTTGTAATGCTTGGATTTATTATCGAGGATTGTTGTCTCGGAAGCCGTTGTTACTTTCACGATGATTAGGCTCCGATTCAAATAGATTGTAATCGGTAATTTTCTAATGTTATTATGTTTATTATTTCTATCTATTTATATACATATATATATTAGTAGTAGTAATATCTAGCCAAGATATGAATCTGAATTATTTAATCTTTTGGTAAAATGGATGATCGACTGTAATAATGATTAAAATCGATTATAATGAATCTTTTTCTATCTTGCAACGTATTGATAATATTCGGATTGGCGTAATTAACCAAGATGAATCGCAACATATAACCTAATGATGAATTGACCGAGAGAAGTTAGGATATGAGATAAAGGATAGAAAAACCGGAGGGTAAAATTGGCGAGTGAAAGCGTGACAACGGAATCCTATTTCCTACCCGGGCGATTTGTCTTGGGAAAGATGAATCTTATTAAATTTGTGCTCAAGATCATAATAATGTTAAAATCAATGGTTTAATTAAAACTAACACCGGAAAGTTAAATCGATCCGCCGACAACCGGAGCCTTTTGAATAACATCGCCATCCGACAAATGGAATAACCTCTTTTATCCGGGGTAGATTTGTACTCTGTACTGTTCGAGACTAATCGAGATTAGCATGGGGCGGTTGTGGAGATTAAAGCGATGACAATTTGACATATGACAATTTCATATTTCGTGTGAGGAGGAGTTGTCTAGCTTAGAGTACACCGATTCATATATAATTGACCTCCTTGCATCAAGGAAAAGATCTGTCTCATTTATTTCTACTAAAAGAGATCGTAATTCGAGAACGTATTCTTGGCTAGATCTCAAAAATATCTATATATATCTGTACTTATATATATATATTATATTTACTGTTTTACTAACATCTAACTAATCTAACGATCTAACCCGATAAAATGGTAAAAACTGCGACTTAGATCGAGTTAATAATAGCTTCTTGGTGTTTAACCACACTTTGAATTATGCCTTCATTTCCCTGAGGATACGACCTGACTCACCAGACTAGCACTACAGTTTGACCCGGTACACTGCCGGTGAGGATCGTAACACCTAGAAAAAGTCCGTCATTAGCCATACCACGACGGGATGGGGAAGCACTTTTTCCGATGTCACGACAGGGATGAGCTCGATGGGATTAGATGGCTCGGTTAGGATGTCGACACATTTTCAAGAACCATTTCATGATTCGACTTATGATCCGGCCAGTTCTCAAGCCATGCCAAGTTCGAGCCACGTCGAGATGAGTGATGAGGAGGATTGATTTAAACCATTTTATGATTATTGACATTGAAAACAATTTATTTTTCGTACGATTTTATGTTACTTCGATTTTATTTTCGTACGATTTTAGGTTATTTTGATTTTATTTTTGTAGAATTTTATTTTACTTTCGTTTGATTTTATGTTATTACGCACCGTGTAGTAAAATTTATCGTTATCAATATTTTGATAACATAATAAAAAGAAACCAAAGTTAGGGAGAAAACATATCAAACTAGGAAAAAATCTGGGCATTTTTCAAGCCAAAACAACTCTGTCCGTGAATAGTGAGTTCCCGGATCGATCCGACCTAACCCCGGATCGATCCGGCGTGAGTATACCGACCTGACACGATTTCTAGCTGCTAGGCCGGATCGATCCGGCCCTTTTCAGGATCGATCTGGGAAGTACAAAAACGCCAAGAAAGAGATCTTTTCTACTTTTACATGATAGATACATTTCTATAAAAGGAAATAGCAGCAGCCTTCAAACATTGCTCATTCCTTTTCTACTTCTATCTGTCTGAGCTTAGTTTCTTTATCTGATAAAAATGTCTAAGCACTCCTCCCCCTCGGTTAATAGTTACGAACCACATACGCCTGACGGTGTGGTTCCCAAAAGCCATGCCTCGTGTTTTCACAATGACGTTCGAGATGTCTAAATTTCGTCCATTCTCCTATTCGATGGAGAAAGGCTTAAATACGAAAAAATTGATCGGTGGGGACGAAATCTAATCGAGGTTGCGGATGGAAAAAGGCGATTAGGACTCCAGAGGTAGAATTAACATTTCAATTGTTAGAGATTTTTATGCATCTCATCGATATAACGACAATGACCTCGTCTCATCTTATTCTTTGTTAGGGGCATCGTTATATCCTTTTCTCGATCATCATAAATCAAATCTTTCAAATCCCACCATCTACCTTTGATCAAAACCCACACTTCGAGTTTCTATGGGAACTCGGAAATGCTTATAATGTTGTCAATCGTACTGCAGAAGCCTTTCAATATGTGTTTCCATTGTTTGATCATAACTATGATTCTTCAACTCTGGCTTTACCCCCTCATCTGAGGGCGTGGAAACGCTTCATTAATTCCCGGATCTATCCAACTAGAGATTTTTTTGGAGTTACGGATGATGAGATGCTGATGTTGTATGCACTGACTGTGGGGGCATACATTGACTGGGGGATTTTGATGTTCAAAACGGCAATTAATTTTGCAGTGGAGAGGCGTAATAGGGGAAGACCACTACCGTTTGCCTGGGTTATCTCTCAACTATGTGTTTATCTAAATCAAGTGCCTGAGTTTACTACAGACGAGATTTTTCCATCTCGTGATTCTCAGTTGGGATTACTTCCGGTAGATACTCCCGGATGTTCATCGACAGTTTGATGTGTTGTTTGAGTTGGTAGAAATCAGATGATAGATGTCAGTTGGAAGTTTGTTAAGTTGGTAGTCAATTAAGTTAGTAGTTTAATCTCTTGTTTAATCAGTTTTATTTAAGTTTGTAATAATATTCATAATGTTTAATATATATATGTCATTTTCTTTAATCAAAGTAATATATGTTGAGAAAAATAATAAAAATCAAAATCGTATAAAATTTTAATTTTTTCTTTCGAACCTACTTTTTATTACTCACTGAACATCGGGACGATGCCACTTCGTAAGTGGGGAGTAGAGGTAAGTTAGTAAATAAAAAATTAAAATTTTCTCATATAAATTTATACTTAAGTGCTTAATACTTAGTTTAATTTTTCTTGAATAAAAATAAGTAGATATTATATAATTAATATGAATAAAAATAATATAAATTGGTAAGAATAGATTTTGATTAAGTAAAGTAAATTAGATATATTATAATTATATTATATGTCGATTTTAGATTTTATAAGATTTTAAGTATATGTAACTATACATAAATATTATCAAGTAATTTTCTTATGAAATTTAGTAGATATACTTATATCTATAATAAAATATTAGAATAATTTTCTTTTCAAAACGAAATATGAATATGGAATCGGATTAGGAATGATGAGATTTTTGGCACCACAAAAATATAAACTATAGCCAAATAGCCTACCTAAATAAATTTCTAATTTTTGTCCCTACCTCAGCCTTGATTAGAGTGATCAAGACCTCACTCGAAATAGCCATTTTGATTATAACCGACCCTTAGCTTATTTTGGTCTACATTTCCTGAAAATCCCACGAGTTTGTACGTACTTATGAAAGGAGATGATGACACAAAAGCTAAGAATGGTGTATGCTGAGATTGGAAAAATTAGATAAGTATTAGTATATTCGATCTTACCTCATGACGCTTGCAAGATAGTCGATTTTGATAATAAGTTCGGATATGTTAATATTCTATAAAAGAATTAAGAACGAAGCACCATATTTTCACAGAATTAATCAAATACCAGGTATCTTCCTTATCTTTGATCGACAACTAAAAAATAAAAAGAACATATCGGTTGTAGCTACCAATGATTTGAGTGCAGTAGGGTGTTATCTCGAAATGTCCTATATCACTATGAGGTTTAAAAGCTCTCGATTGCCTGATGATAATAGTCCAGCTAGGGTATTATCTCAAAATGTCCTATTGCTGGGAATGAAGGCATATAAAAAAAATAAAAAATAAAAAATAAAAGTCGAATCATAAGATCTCAAGAATGATTACAAGTTTAAGGAAACCGGACTTGTAATTTTCGATCGAAAGAGTAGTACTCCGATAAATCTTGATGAAGCAATGCTTGTAAGTTTGATTTTCTACACACACGCACGCTTTTAGTTCTTAAGTTTGAAAAAAAAAGGTGAAATAATATCAGGATGTTATTAATCGAGATATTTTTGATCAAAATTATGAAGGTGTAAAAACGCATGCGACTTGCTTTTCTCTTTGATTTTTCTTTTCTATCCTTTCGATTAAACCAATACCCTGAGCCTAAAACGTATAAGCCATTTTGTCAACTACTTGACTTAGTTCTTGATTCCAAATATTTCATATAAGTTGAGATAGGAGAATAATTCTAGAATTTTAATTATATTTATTAAGTAGATTATGCAGAATTTCATTTGAATGATAGTTGATAAATAATTTATCTAAGTTATATACACTTTTTATCTTGTTAATTTCTAAGAAAGATATAATTAATATATTTATAATATTGAAATGATATTTTACTAACTTGAAATTTAATCTACCAGGTATATCATTTTTATTGTAATTTTTATATATTACCGCTTATTTTGCTCGAGGACGATCAAAGAGCTAAGTGGGGAGTAGTTGATGTATAACATTTATATGATAAAAATTACGATGTTTTATATACTTTATCAACTCTTTTTATTTAAAATATAAGAAATTATAACGATAATCTTATGAATTATTAATAGTAATGAATAAATCTAAATAATATAAAAATCTAGTAAAAGTAATAAAAAGTTATAAATTTTGTACTGGTTTAGTAACCGGAGTGTCGTGTCAGATTTACGTGGGTATTTTTGGTATTTTATTTGCAGATTTTAGGTAAACCAAGACCCAGTGGCGATTTACACTTTTTGAAGTAAAAACATGTCTTTTGAAGGAAGTAAGGAAGTGCCATGAGATTTAAAGTTCAAGTGGATCAACGGTTCGTGATACTATTATCGAGATATATATTCGACGAACAAATGGCCCATCAAAAAGGCATTTTCTGAAGAAGAGTCCTTCATAGAAGTTATAGATCTTTTCAAGATGTTTCCAACTCTTCTTGAATTATGACATTCGGAGATCCAGAACTCAAGTTATGATTTTATCAAGTTTCAGATCAAGATGTGAAAATAAACTACCCGGATCAATCCGGATTAACCTCGGATCGAACCGAGGAAACATAATGATTATCAAACATGTGGTCCCAGAGAATAATAATCTAGGGATAATATTTTTATTCCCGGATCGATCCGCATCACCTCGGATCGATCCGCCCTGAAAATTCTCGCTTATAAATAGAAGCGATTCATACGACTGCGCAGGTGTACCAATATATTTTCTAACCTCTCTTAATTAGTAGTAGTATATATGTATATAGGCCTTATGCCATAAATAAAAAAATAGTATCGTTGTAATGCTCGAGAAATTATCGGAAGATCAATGTTGAAGTCGTTGTAATGTCCGGAAGAATACGATCTACGATTCAACTTGATTGTAATCGGGTAAAATTTCTAAAGTATTTATGTTTGTATTGTTTGTTTTTATCTTTTATAATGTTATTAGGCTAAATCTAATAACTAGCCAAAGTTATGTAATTGTTTTATTTCGATCTTTCGGTAAAGGAATCTTGTCAAATTAAAATTGACTAAAATTGAGTTAATTGAATCTTTTTCTATTTTGCAACGTATTGATAATATTCGGATTGGCGTAATTAACCAAGATGAATCGCACCATATAACCTAACGATGAACCGACCGGAGAAGTTAGGATATGAGATAAAATATAGAAAAACCGGAGGGTAAAATTGGCGTCATGAAAGCGTGACTACGGAATCCTATTTCCTACCCGGGCGATTTGTCTTGGGAAAGATGAATCTTATTAAAATTGTGCTCGAGATCATAAATAATGTTAAAATCACCGGTTTAATTGAAACTAACACCGGAAAGTTAAATCGATCCGCCGACAACGGAGCCTTTTGAATAACATCGGCCGTCGACAAGCGGAATAACCTCTTTTATCCGGGGTAGATTTGTACTCGGTATTGCTCAGACTAACTAAGATTAGCATGGGGCGGATTGGAGATTGAAGCGATGACAATGACATATGACAATTTCATATTTCGTGTGAGGAGGAATTGTTAACCTCAGGAGTGCACCGTTTCATTTACTCAATTGGACCTAATATAAAAGGAAATATCAAGCACATTCCGTTTACTGCAAAGATCGTATAAATCAATTATATAAACTTTGGCTAGTTCTATAATAATATATTGGTATCTATATATTTATATCTATATATATATTTTGCAATTTATGTACATCTATATATATTTATATATCTATATATATATTATATTAGAATAACTTTTAAATTACGCATTTATTTTATGTTAAGTAGAATAGTAGTCATCTGTGTTATAAAACTGCGATTTAGATCGAGTTAATAACAGCTCTTTGGTGTTTAACCACACTTAGAAGAATTACCAAGTTTCCCTGAGGATTCGACACTCTGACTCACCACACTAGCACTACAGTTTGATCCGATACACTGTCGGTTAAGGACTGGTATAGCACTGGAAAAGGCCACGTCAAGGTCTCTTGCTCGTCAGTCCAAAAGGGGAGGAATTCCCGCATGCCCTACGATGGGTTTCAAGCAACAAATAATGAAGCGGAATACGAAGCCTTAATTACTGGGCTCAAGTTGGCAGTAAAACTTGGAGTGAACAATTTGCAAGTTCACAGTGATTCTCAGCTCGTCATTAACCATATAAATGGCGAATATGAAGCCAAAGAGGATCCTATGAAGAAGTATTTAATGGTCGCTCAGTCACTGTTGGGAAAATTTCAGCAGGTCCAGGTCGGCCGAATACCTCAAACTTAGAATAAAAGGTCAGACGTGCTATCAAAATTGGCTTCTAACTTCATATCTGATAGAAAAGTGTTGGTAGAACTCCTAAAGAAAAGAAGCTACGATCAGCAGATGGTTCAGCCAATCATACAAAACAGTACTTGGATGGATCCCATTGTCTCCTATCTTAAGGATGGAAACCTTCCTAATGACAGAACTCAGGCCAGAAAGATAAAGCTTTTGGCAGCCAGATATTCCATGTTTGATAACGTTCTTTATCACGGGTCGTATATTGCTCCATGGCTGAGATGCACAACAACTGAGGAGGTAAACTATCTCCTTCAAGAATTACACTTAGGAATTTGTGGAAATCATTCCGGAGCTCGGACGTTGGCAAGAAAATGCCGTATGTTCGGCTATTACTGGCCCACTATGGCGCTGGACGCTAAAGAACTGGTTGAAAAGTGCAAGTCGTGCCAGGTTGACTATAACCTGTGGCACCAGCCATTCCAGGCTATGATCCCTCTAGTTTCTCCATGGCCCTTTGATCAATGGGGAGTAGATTTAGTGGGACCACTCCCTCGAGTTCCCGGCAACGTCAAATTTTTGATAGTAGCAGTGGACTACTTCACTCTGTGGTTTGAAGCCAAGCAACTAACCACCATCACTGGGAAGCAAATTCAAAAAATTTTATGGAAAAACATTGTGTGCAGATATGGAATTCCAAAGTCCTTGATCTCGGACAATGGAACTCAATTCGAGGATAAAGCAGTTAAGGAATGGTGTGCCGAGCTGCATATAACTCAACACTTTACCTCGGTGGGACATCCTCAAGCTAATGGATAGGTCGAGCAGACCAACAGGCAGATCAAAACAAGGTTGAAGAAGCACCTTGAAAAAGAAGGAGAAAACTGGGTCGAGCACTTGCCTAACATATTATAGGCGTACAGAACCACGCCGAACTCGGCCACTAGAGAAACTCTATTCAGTCTAGCGTATGGGTGTGAGGCAGTAATTCCAGCCAAGATCGGCCTACCTTCGCCCAGAGCAGAGCTCTACTCTAAAGAAGAACAATCAGCCGAGCTTAAGCACTCCAAAGACGGCCTGGAAGAAGCTCAAAATATGGCATTCATTAGAATGGCAAAATATAAACAAAGGATTTCCTAACTCCTGAGTTAAGCACTCATATTTTAAAGAGGGGGATCTGGTGCTCAGAAAGAACGAAGTAAGCAGGCAAGGCCTTCAAGGTAAACTTGATTCAAATTGGGAAGGCTCTTACAAAGTAGTCAAAGTAAATGGAAAGGGAGCATATCAGCTCGCTGATGCTAATGGCAGGACCATACCACACAGTTGGCATGCCACCAACTTGAGAAAGTTCTATGTCTAGAACAGGTTCCAGGCTTCATTTCTTTTGTTATTTTATGTTTTACTTTTTATTTCCCAATAAGATGTAATTTACATCAATCATAATAATAAAGTCATATTTTGCACATGTACATAGTTATTCTTCAAATTTATATACGTACAAAAAGTTTACAAAGGACAAACTTACTAAGTCTGCAGGACAGACGATCAGAACTGAGCTGCAGAGCAGACTCAGAAAGTTTGCAAGGGACAAACTTGCTAAGTCTACAGGATAGACGATCAGAATTGAGCTACAGAGAACACTCAGAAAGTTTGCAAGGTACAAACTTGCTAAGTCTGCAGGACAGACGATCAGAACTGAGCTGCAGAGAACACTCAAAAAGTTTGCAAGAGACAAACTTGCTAAGTCTGCAGGACAGATGATCAGAACTGACCTACAGAGCAGACTCAGAAAGTTTGCAAGGGGCAAACTTACTAAGTCTGTAGGACAGACGATCATAACTGAGCTGCAGAGCAGACTCAGAAAGTTTGCAAGGGACAAACTTGTTAAGTCTGCAGGATAGATGATCAAAATGAGCTACAGAGAAGACTCAAAAATTTTGCAAAGAACAAAATTACTAAGTCTGCAGGGCAGATGATCGAACTGGGCTACAGAGCAGACTCAGAAAGTTTACAGAGGACAAACTTGCCAAGTCTCTAGGACAGACGATTAGAACTGAGTTGTAGATAAGTTGCAATAATTAAAAATACTTGGTACACCATCCAAAGAACATAACTCATACATGGTGTACCACGGGGGCAAGAGGCCCTAGGATATACCATGAACAAGAAAAGTGAGATAAAAAGCCAAGGGAAATTGCATAAAAGATGCATAAATGGCATACATTGTCAAAACAAAATTACAAGTTTTCAAAACAAAATAAAAAATCTAAAAGGCGATATTAAGACTCAGCAGCGGGACCCTGTTGAAAAGGTTGAGAGGAAGAGACACCAGCTTGACGAGCAGCCGCCCCAGGTCGACGAGAATACTTTGCTGCCAAGTCTTCACCCGCATGGAACTCTGCAAGTCTATCATCATAGATCTTGTTGTAGCCAAGCTTGCGCAGCCCATGATGGGGAAGGTTGTCAATTACTAGCTCTAGGCACTGCTCCTTAGCCTCATCTACAACCAACATGTAACCATGCCATAGAATAGGGGCCAACAGAGCCCTCAAGGCCCTGGAATAGTGAAGAGAGCACTTACGTTCATGAATTGCTTGGGCGATCTGCGCAGGTATCGCATCCCTCAGCTCTTCATTTTTCAGCTCGAAGACGGACGGCTGCATCCTCTAACTCTGAGGTTTTCTTAGCATAATCAGCAGTGACCTTCTGCAGGTCGGCGGCGAACTAGTCCCTAATCATTTGCAGTTTGACCTTTTGAGCAGAATGCTACTCGTTGCCCTTGAGGGCTCAGTTGGCCCCAATTCTATGGCATGGTTACACCTTGGGTGTAGATGAGGCTAAGAATCAGTGCCCAGAGCTGGTAATTGACAACCTTCCCCATCATGGGCTGTGCAAGCCTGGCTCCAACAAGGTCTATGATGATAGACTTGCAGAGTTCCAGGCGGGTGAAGACTTGGCAGCAAAGTATTCTCACCGACCTGCAGCGGCTGCTCGTCAAGCTGGTGTGAAATGGTTGATTAATTTTCACATATCTCATTTGATAACCTAAATACCTAAATACAAAATGCTATAAGAATTATCCTAATATACTATGATATGATGCTCATGTTGCTTTTTCACCGCTCATTACTACAATGCATCAAAATAAATGACATGTGATTTACCGGATATCTTAATACATAATGAATGTCATTAATATAGTGTTATATGGATAAATTTATTGTGATGTATTTTGCAGGCTGGCCTTATATCATTTCGGTGGGTCTCTCTCACTGTTCGGCCCAATAAAAAAACTCTCAGTCCAATATCCATGATCCAGCCTTATACCTCCCATATACATAATCTAAATACCCTAAACATAATCTTATTACACTACCAAATTCGGCAGCCTCCCATTATTGTCAAACACCTTCCAAAATCTCTCCTCCTAGAAACCTCCACAATCATCTCTATCATTAACTCCACCGTTCTATCCTGAAACCGTCCCACTCACTCACAAATTCTCTTCAAAAACTTTTCTACCTCCATCGTTCCATCTCCTCTAAAAACTCTTCCATTGAATGCTTCAAAATTTTCGATAACCCAAATTTCATATCTTATTTACTCTATTCAAATTCTCAGAGATCCTTCCTTTAATTGACTACTGTTGTATCCATGGAAAGTCTTGACCTTTCCGTCAATGCCTTGTTTCAGTCCCCCATTGACTCGATTTACTGTTGAAAGGATAGTCAGTCTTCGATGAAGCCATTTACAGTAGTTCAATATTTGACTGCTTACTTCTCGAAATCTATTCAGAGTCAAATTTTTATCTCGAATTCAATTAAAGGCTTGACCTTTCTATTCTAATCTCGATTTCTGGCAGGTCAAATAATGTTTTCAATATTGCACAGTCTTCAACCGGCGACGCAGCCTCTTCCGATGGCAAGGTGATGCCTTGAAACCTGATGCATATTGCTGATGACATATTATCATATCGACTTAAAGTTTTGACCTTTCTGGTCAAATATTTGTTGCTCTGTTGCATTCGAGAAACCTACTGCTTTATTCAAGTTTCGATTTCAAAGCTGAATTAACTCGATTAATGACTGGCATGGTTGACCCGGTCTCCTTCTATTTTGATCCAAATTTGCCTCCACCCGCATCCGACTTTGCTCAGGTATAAAAGGTCTGACTTCCTTCTCTCTCATCCCCTAGTCATGTCTGAATAAGTGATGAAATCAAAATCCATAAATTCGATTAATGACTCAGCTATTCTTTGCATATAGTTGATGAAGTCAATTTGCTTATTTGATTTATGATTCAAAATCGTTTGATATTTTTCAGATTTGTTTAGTGTTATATAACATTAATAATTATGACAAAAATATCTCACAAATTTTGATAAAATCAATAAGGTCTTTGATTAATCAATCCAGTCTGCATGTGTCATTGAAGAGTGTGATATAGATCTACCTCTATATCTATATCATACTCGTACAAATCATACTTACCACTTTGGGATTATATTGACCATTCACTTCACCTCACTTAGCTACATCTATATATATATAGGCATGTACAATTGACTAAAGAACAGAAAATGCTACTGCTATAGAAGTTATATAATTAATTATATATTTATATAATTGTTCTTGATCGAGATCAGAATGAAACGAGTCAACAATCGGGTCTTTCTTGTTCTAGGATTATACAGAGAGTGATGATGGTTATTGTAATGGACTGAACTTAGAGAATAAGCTGCCTACGTATCCAAATATACATTTGGAATCAAGTCCAACCGTAGTTCAGGCGGTTATTCGCAATACTAGGGTTAGTGGGAGGTTAAATAAGCCCCCACGTATCACGTTAAACCGCAACCGTTCTCTACTCCAGATGAATATGCCTCTGGTCTAGTTTTCTCTAGTCAGGACACCGCCTGGTCGGATCGCTTCTCTGCAGTCGGGAACACCGCTCTGGTCGATCAACTTCGCTTCCTCCAGTGGGGATCTCCTCTCGTCGATCAAGCATACTCTTACGGTCGTAGCGGTTCCCATATCGTGTACAACTCGTCTGCATTCGCATGATTCACTTTGTACCGCATGACACGTGGGTGATCCGGGTCACCCCCAATCATAGCCCCCCAGATCTTAATCGATCAGGTCTGACCTTTGAAGTGGATTAAGATCTGAGGTTCAACAATACTCCACGTGTACCATCCAGATGGCCCATCAACCCTTGTCTCGGTTAACTCAAACGTCACCATAATTACACACGCTTTGTCTCTCCAAACGACGCATAGTCCAAGAGTCCCATCTCTTGGTTAAAGGCTATTAAAATCTATCAGATTCTATATGCGCCCATCATTATTTAAAGCTACAGACGTCTGATTTGGCAGATTTGCTCCTTCGATTAACAAGTAAGTCCTTCATCTTTGTGCGATAGTAATTTTTTTCTTTTTTACTCCTTATGAATCCAAATCAACCTGAAATACCAAATCCCGGTGAAATCCTCTCTTGTCTATTCTTCCCCCTCATCTGATTGCCTTTATCGTTCCTACTCTTGTCGAATCGCCTCCAACCGAGTATAATATTTCCGGTTTATCTGCGCCCATACGAGCATTGAGGAGGACCTACGAGACCAAGAAAATGATGGCTTGCCACGCAATTGACTCTACATTAAAGGATTCGGACATCACAGACATCTGTGATAGGTTTGGGATAAATAAGCATACTTATGCCCCTATCCGACCTGCATCTGGAAAGAGTGCTGATGCTCCTCCTGCTGGGTAGTGCACAGTTTATAAAGAACAGTTTGAGTGCGGTCTCAGATTCCCTCTTCCTCCAGCTTTCTTGGAAATATTCCGATATTATGATTTGGGGCTTGGTCAGATTGTTCCCAATATTATAAGGGCCATTACTGGTTTTTTGATTTGGTGTAGGTGTTTTGTAACCTCTTTCTCTTTACAACTTTTTAGAACCTTTTACCAGTGCAAACAAGTTAAGAAAAACTCTGGCTAGTACTGCTTCTGCAGAAGAAATGATAACTTGAGTGGTGTCCGTTTGATTAAGAAAACAGACCAGTCTCTTTATGATTGGAAGAAGCACTTTTTCTTCATTAGACACAACACTATTAGGGATCTGGGCAAATGGAACACTTCCATCAAGAATAGCGATGTGCTAGAGAGCAAAGCGAATAAGAAGTTGTTAAAAGATATTAGCGAATCCCCGATATATCTGGGTCTAAGACATTACTGACTCTAATCGATCGATCTTTGCTCATTTGGAGACTGCCGGCCCAGAACCTTATGTTGAGTTACCGGAGGAGAGATATAATTTAAGTAGGATCTCTTATTTTGAACATTTATGTTTTTCTTCTGTGGCGTGTTTTAATTTTTTTGTTGGCATTAGCAGTGGCAAGTTTCACTGATATCGTCCAGGTTGCTGATGAAACTTCGCCCCCCCCCGAGGTCAGGGTGCATCCAACCCTGCTATCAACCCAAATGTGCCAGACCAGACTGTTGAACCTGTTGACTGTCATCCAGTCGAGCCCTCAAACGAGATTGATCAAGCTGATGGTGATTCTGAGGAGACCAATGACTATCGGATGGTTCCTCGCACTGCTTTAGTAGATAGTACAAATGAGTCCAGACGTGCCTCAAAGCGTCAGATCTCAGGATCGACCTGATAAGGATGCTGAGACTTCAGAACGGCATCAGGGAGAAAGATATGATTGGAGAGAGTGGTCCAATCAAGATCTGTCAACATTTGTAAGTACTTCACTCCATAGATAATAATCTGTCTCTTTTGGAATACATATGCTGATTTTGCGTCCTGCCTTCTCTGTTAGGGGGCCAAGCTGGGTAAGGAAATTTTGTCCAGACTGAGAAGCTCTGGTAAAGTTGAGGAAGACTTGGCCAACTCTTTATCAGAATAGAAGGCTAAGTATGAGGATTTGTTGAATATACGCCGAAGCGGCTTTATCCGACGAGTGAAAGCCAAAAGGACCGATTCAGACCAACTCGCTTCGGCTACTCAAGTCAAAGCCAAACTGGAAGAGATGGTAGCTAACCTTGAGAAAGAAAGGGACACTTTGAAAAGTAAGCTGCCTGAGCACATTGCTGAAGCCCTTGCTAATTATAGGAGGTCTGATGAGCTAGCCGACAGCATCAAGATGTTATTTGCCCCAATTATCTGGTTTGGGTACTCCTCAGCCATTGAGGACATGAAAACAGCTGGTCTCAATGTTGATGCTACCAAGCTTTCCCACACGGGCTGGAATAGAAACTATGGATCTCAAATCTATGAGACCAGATTCAAGGATTTCAGAGATGGAGTGGACCTGGTCTCCAAGTATGGCAAGAGGCCTCCACCTGCTCAGACTGGTTCATCATCTCAGTCACAAGTTCCCCCAAGTTCAAAGTGAAAGCATTTAGCCTATCCTCTACTTCAGTCTTGATTTCAACATTATGTTTTGCTGTTGTTGCCCTTCAATTTTGTTGTCTTTTGGAACTTCTGAAATTTTGGTGCCCTTGCACTATTTGCAATTTTTATGACATGTTTTATTTTTTGCAACATAAGTTTCCCTTTGTGCCTTTGTGCCTTGTATTTGCAGTTTTTGTGCCTTTGTTCCCCCCAGTATGACATGTGATTTGCTATGCAGCATATGTCATACTATAATGAATTTCTTTATTTTAGGAACTGTCGACCTGATCTGAGGTCTAGAAATTAACGACCTGATCTGAGGTCTAAAAATAGTCTGATTTATCAGACTTTACGTGTCTTTTTTTGAAGATTTCTTGACCTAACCTGAGGTCTGGAAGTTACGACCTGACCTGAGGTCCTAAATCGGTCTGATTTATCACACTTAACGAATTTTCTCTTTTTAAGAGTTATGACCTGACCTGAGGTCTAGAAGTTTGCGACCTGACCTGAGGTCTTAGAGTGGTCTGGTTTATCAGACTTAATGAATTTTCTCTTTTTAAGAGTTATGACCTGACCTGAGGTCTAAAAGTTTGCGACCTGACCTGAGGTCTTAGAGTGGTCTAACTTATCAGACTTAATGAATTTTCTCTTTTTAAGAGTTATGACCTGACCTGAGGTCTAAAAGTTTGCGACCTGACCTGAGGTCTTAGAGTGGTCTGATTTAACAGACTTAATGAATTTTCTCTTTTTAAGAGTTATGACCTGACTTGAGGTCTAAAAGTTTGCGACCTGACCTGAGGTCTTAGAGTGGTCTGATTTATCAGACTTAATGAATTTTCTCTTTTTAAGAGTTCAACAATAGAAACATAATTACAGCAATTCAACATAATCAAGGACTTAAAATAATTCATAGTGCATAATAGTCTTACAAAATAAGATGATAATCACTTGCCTTAAATATAAAACCTCTTCAAATTAATTGCATTCCAGCTTCTAGGAATGGTTTTCCCTTTACTATCAGCCAATTGGTATGCTCTTTTCCATGCACCTTGATGATTTGGTATGGACCCTCCCAGTTAGGACTAATATTCCCACTTGGTTCTGCTCTTGACCTCATTTTTACGTGAGACTAGATCTCCAACCTTAAAATAGCATTGTTTTACCTTGGAGTTATAATCTGGGAAACTTGTTGCTTATACTTAGCCATTCGATCAAAGCTATATCTCTTTCTCTCCTCCAAAGCTCGTCCTTAGTGTGCCTTATTTCCTCTCTTGGACTGATCATTATGCGGCGTTGTCTGAGGGAAGGCAATCCAATTTCTGTTGGGATTACAGCTTCGCATCCATAGGCCAGTGAGAATGGAGTTTCACGTGTTGACATATTTGGGGTAGTCCTGTAGGCCCAAAGAATATTTGGGAGGTGCTCTACCCAGTGCTTTCCCTCCTGTTCTAGCCTCTTTTTCAAGCCAAGTTTGATCTGTCTGTTAGTTTGCTCCACCTGACCATTAGCTTGTGGGTGACCAACAGAGGTGAAATGCTGTGCTATGCCCAACTCTGTACACCATTCCTGAACTCCACTATCTTCGAATTGCATTCCATTGTCTGAAATTATGGTCTTTGGTATCCCATACCTGCAAATCAGATTCTTCCACAAGAATTTTTGGATCTGTTTGGCCGTGATAGTGGTTAATGGTTCAGCTTCCACCCATTTAGTGAAATAGTCAATGGCCACTACTAAGAACTTATAATTTCTGGTCTTTGTTGGAAGTGGCCCCACCAGTCGACACCCCATTGATCAAAGGGCAGTGCAATGATTTGAGTCAAATTTTCGAGGATGGTCGATGGGATAGATTACCATGGACTGACATGACTCGCACGCCAAGACTAATTCCTCTCGCATCCTGCTTTGCATTTTAGGCCAATAATAGCCAAACAACCTGCACTTCCTAGCTAATTCCCTTGATCCCATATGGTTTCCACAGATCCCAAGATGAATTTCTCTCAACAGGTAATTGCCTTCTTCTATAGTAACACAGCGTAACCAAGGAGATATGAATGACTTCTTATACAAAATATCATTGAATAAGGCATACCTATCAGATAAGCGCTGGATTTTGCGAGCTTGACCTCGGTCCTCTGGTAACTGGCCGTCTTTTAAATATGCTACAATGGAATCCATCCATGTTTCCCTTTGTGTGACCGGTTGTACCTCAGGTATTTCATAGCTTCTGGCGATTTAATCGCTTTCGATCGGGACCTTGCATGCGATAAGAAATTGGATGCCAACTTAGGCAGGGCATACGCTCTCGGTATTTTATGATCGAGAGACCTGCTCCACCTGTACTTCTTGAAACTGGTTTATCCGTGATTGGGCCAGAGATAAATACTTCTTCATAGATTCCTCCTTTGCTTCATAATCTCCCCTGATGTGGTTTACTCCCAGCTGAGAGTCACTGTAAACTTTGTGTTGCTTAACCCTCAGCTTTAGAGCCAAGTTCAAACCGGTAATCAGTGCCTCGTACTCTGCTTTGTTGTTGGTTGCGTGAAAATTAAAATGCAGGGCATAAGGGAACTCCTCGCCCTTTGGACTTATAAGGAGGAGCCCTGCTCCTGACCCACTTTTGCTAGATGCTCCATCGACAAATAACTTCCACTGACCTGATTCTTTTGGATTCACTTGTTGATTGATAGAAATGGACTTCTCTTCTGCCAGAAAATCTGCTAGAGCCTGAGCTTTCACTGCTGTTCGTGGTCTATATTCTAGATCGTAGCCTGCTAATTCGATGACCCATTTGGCTAAGCGACCTGAAGTGTCTGGCCTACTCAGTATTTGCTTTAATGGCTGATCGGTCAAGACAACCACTGGACGACTCTGGAAATAAGATCTCAATTTCCTGGACGCATGTACCAATGCTAGTACCAATTTCTCCGCATCTGAGTACCTCACTTCTGGTCCATGTAAGGATTTTCTAGTGAAATAAATCGGTTTTCGGAGTGAATCTGTTGCCTAACCAAGGCAAAGCACTAATGGCCTCATCACAGGCATCGACGAGATAGAGGTATAACACTTCTCCTTCTTGTGGAGATGTCAGAGTTGGCAATTCTAACAAGTATTTCTTCAATTCGTCGAAAGCTTCTTGGCAATCCGCCCCAATGAAAAGGTGTAGCTTTCCTTAGAATTTTAAAGAAGGGTAGTTCATATTTGTGTTGATCGTGAGAGAAATCATTTAAAGCCGCTAACCTTCCAGTTAATCTTTGTACTTCTCTGACATTGGTGGGTGGTGGCATCATCTTTAGTGCATCTAACATGTCTGGATTGGCCCTGATTCCATCCTTAGAAATCATGTAACCCAGAAATTTCCCAGACCTAACACCAAAGGTGCATTTCTTAGATTGACTTCATTTTGGTATTTCAAGTACTTCACATACTTCTTTGACATTTTGTAAATCTTGATCTAAAGACCTGCTTTTGATCGAAGAAGTCATCAACATAAACCTCCATAGACTTGCCTATCTGATCTTGGAAAATTCGATTAACTGCCCGCTGGTAGGTGGCACCTGCATTCTTCAGCCCAAACGGCATGGTAACATAATAATATGTGCCAAATTCTGTTATGAAAGCCGTTTTCTCTGCATCCATTGGGTCCATGAAGATCTGGTGATACCCTTTGTATGCGTCCAAGAACCCAAAAATCTCAAAACCCATAGTCGAATCCACCAAAGATGTCGATTACGGGTGATGTATAATCGTCCTTAGGGCAAGCCTTGTTCAAAGTCTCAAAATCTACACACATTCTCCAAGATCCATCCGACTTCTTCACTAAAACCGGATTGGCTAACCATTCTGGGTAAACCACCTCCTTGACAATTCCTGCTTGCTTTAACTTTGCAACTTCCTGTTCAATGACTGAGATCCTTTCTGGTGCAAAATGTCTCTTCTTTTGACGAACTGGGGGTCTGTTCTGATCCACATTTAAACTATGGAATAAATTCTGGTGATAAACCTGGCATATCATCTGTCTTCCACGCGAAGACATCTCGGTACTCTTTGAGCAGATCTGTTAACGCCCTTTTATAGGGGTCTGGAATCCATGATCCTATACTGACTACCGATTCTACCCCCGGTTCTCCGATCTGAACAGCCTCGGTTAGATCTGCAGTTACCCAAGTCTTCTCTTCTTCCGGCAACAACTCTTCAATAGTTATCTGTTGAACCAATTGTTTCTCACCAACCACAGATGTGTAACAGCTCCTGGTTGTTTCCACATCTCCTTTAATTTCAACCGATCCAGAACCGACCGGAAATTTCATACTGTTGTGGGCTGGAGAGATAACTGCTCGTAGATCGATGACTGTTGGTCTCCCCATAATGACATTGTACGCTGAGGGTGCTTTAACCACAATGTAATTTACCATGAGGGTCTTGCCCTTAGGTAACTTACCATAAGTTGTAGGTAATGTAACCATGCCCATAGGATGGATCGGCGGGCCTGCAAATCGAATAGAGGGTGGATACCGAGTCAAACTAAAATCTTTCAATTTCATGGCACAGAGCGCTGTAATACAAGATGTTAACGAGACTTTCTGTGTATCGACACTGATTCTTTTACCCAGTTCCTGTTGATTACGGCCTCGATGACCAGCCCTTCATTATTGATGACCAGTGGTAGTGGATCCTCTGGTCCATACCTCACTTCTCCTGATACCTTTAGACGTTTACTAGAACTCGACCTTGATCATCGACTGCTATACTTACCTCCTGATCTGTCCGCCTGGGACCTCCCATGATTGTGTTGATAGTATTTATCGGACAGTTATCGATTTGTCCGTCCTGATCTGGGGATGGATGTCTCTGCCTTCTTTGTTCATTGTTTCTAGTCCTCTCGTTCTGAGGCGGTCCTCTCCTAAACTCTCTACGCCCCCTGGGCTGTTCATTACGAGATCTGTCAATGACCTCGTCAAGTTGTCCTTCCATGACTGCTGCGTCTATGTCCCTGATTAATTCCCTGCATGACTCTGTATCGTGGCCAACATCCTGGTGGAACTTACAAAACTTGGTTTGATCTCTCTTTTCTCTAGGTCCTTTCATGGGAAATGGAGTTCTGCCTATGCCTTTATGTTCCATGATAGCGAGAACTTGTTCTCGTGATCTGTTCAACGGAATCAGGTCTCTGTCCTGCAGAGCGCCTCTTTTGCCCAATATGTCGGTTATGGGTGCCTGCACCCTATCCCAAACTGATTTGCGCTTTTAATCGGATTTCTCTTCTGTTTTTCCCTTTCTGTGATCTCCTTTTTCCACCTCGCGCTTGGCACGATTAGCTTCTTCACTCTGAAAATGCTTAAAAGCGATGGCCAAGCATTCTTCCATAGTTTTGGGGTTTTTCCCATTTAACTTAGCGTGTAGCCTCCCCTCTCGTAGCCCTGCTACGAATGAGGCTACCAATCGGTCATCCACATCGACCACTGGGTTGATTCTCGCATTAAACCTCTTTATGAATTGTAGAACCGTTTAAGTCGGATTTTTGCTTAATGGTGAGCAAATGAGTCATTATTCCTTTGAAAGCGGCCTTGCGACAATAAACATGCTCATAAACTTCTTTGTTAAAGCGTAAAGTCGGTGATAGATCCGGCGGCAACTTGTTGAACCAGTCCTCAGCCCTTCCAGATAGGGAGCGGAAAAGCTTTGCATTTCATTTCGTCGGGAGCGTTGTATAACTGCATATGCGCTATATACTGATGCATATGATCATACGGGTCTTGGGTTCCGTCATAGGGATTGATTTTGGGTATCTTGAACCCTCTAGGACAGGGGTATGCTTTAATATGCTCTGCAAAGGGTGAAGCAAGACGGAACTCATCCTCCTCGTCTTCTAACATTGCATCTAACTCGGCCCTTGCAGCCTCATCAGCGTGACGAGATTTGCTCCTAACAACTTGACCACTGGATTCTGCAGCTTCCTTATGACCACCCTTGTTTTCTGATGATAATTGCCTTTCTTCTCCAAAAGCGTCTACATTTTCCTTCCCTTTTCTCACACTTTCAAAAAGAACCCTAAAATCTTCATCTCCCATGGTTTTTAAAGCATCCACTAGGAGTTGTTTCGCCATTTCCTTAGTATTTGGTTGATCTTGTGGTTGCTTTTCTGGGTTTCGCTCTTGGTTTTGATCCACATTTTCCGGATCGTGTGAAGAACCTGCTAAATCTTTCCCTTGTTGATTCTTTTTAGGTGGCATGTTGGATTACTCTACAATTTTCCTGCTAGAAACAAGAAACACCCTCCTTCTAGCGCCAATGATCGAGATCAGAATGAAACGAGTCAACAATCGGGTCTTTCTTGTTCTAGGATTATACAGAGAGTGATGATGGTTATTGTAATGGACTGAACTTAGAGAATAAGTTTGCCTCACGTATCCAAATATACATTTGGAATCAAGTCCAACCATAGTTCGAGCGGTTATTCATAATCTCTTGGGGTTAGTGGGAGGTTAAATAAGCCCTCACGTATCACGTTAAATCGCAACCGTTTCTACTCCGGATGAATATGCCTGCAGTGCGGTTTCTCTAGTCGGGGACACCGCCACAGTCGGCGCTTCCTACAGTCGGGGAACTCGCCAGTGTCGATCAACATGCTTCCTCACGATCGAGGATCTCCCCGACACTGATCAAGATACTCTTACAGTCGTAGCTTGGTTCCCATATCGTGTACAACTCTGTCCTGTTCCGCCAGTTTGCTTTGTACCTGCATGACACGTGGGCTGCTCCGGGTCACCCCTAATCAATTCTTTGTATTAATCTAATGCTATTTTTTGTACTAAATATATCTTGAAAAAAATGAGCTGTATATATAAGAAACTGAACCTTTAAAATGATGTGAAATTCAAAATACTTATTTACTGCAACAAAGGAACCTCGAAAATAACTAACTGCTTGTTTAGAATACTAAACTATTAAATTACTTGAAATTCGAAAAGTCTTTCTCTAATAAAAGTCTGTCAGCCGAGTTACATGGCATAATTCGATCTTTCTAGATTAAATGCATCACTATTTACTATGTATGCCATTTAGAATTCCAAGTCATGACATTTAATGCATAACCACATCATCCCTCATTTCACTGTCTATAGAATCCCAAACACATTAAACTGATCTAGCTAACTAAGGTGATCAAACATTTTTGTTAATACTGAAAATTCTCCTTGTGTTTAAAATTTGTTTGCCGCATTTCATCTTGAATCCATCTGCGATTCAAGGTTGAAATTGGTTGAGAGATTAATTCTGGAAACCCAGTTTGAGCCTGGATTTCTATCCTGGTTTGTTTCTGGTACAACCTTCCGTTTCTCTTAACCTGAACCTTCGTGGTTTGATATCAGTAAGTTCACTATTTACTTTTGCTTTCAAGTTGCTTCTTTTCATCCGTTTTATGAAAGTAGAACTTGATTAGTTCAAGTACCGAAGATTGTATTTATTCTGATGTGTTAATCTTTAGAAATAGAACTGTGATTGAGTCTTTGTGACAGTGTGTCACTGTTGTGTTTAAGATTCTTTCACTACAGTGTGATATAAATATTTAACAAGTCAGAATCCGTTTATCTGTTGTATTTTATTTTCTGTCCTGATTTCTGAATATTGAATTGAGAAGATCATTGTAACTGTAAATATTAAAAGTATAATGGAAATATCTGTGGTGGTGGTGGTTTATGTGATACACCTAGGATTGTATTATCTAGGTAAACAAAGATAAAATCTGATACTTTGTGAATGAAATCAATTTAGAAACACCACCTAATTAAGTATTCAATTCTGATTTGATAAATTTATTAGGTTGATAACCTATGTGAATCGCTGCATCTATACCTACTTTAAGTAATCCATCTTGCTGTATATTATAATTAAATTCTGCTATTAAGAAAAATAGATTTGATGTTGTATTGAACACCTTAAGTCATACTTGTTGAACTTATAAAGATTAAGTTAACCTTCCTTAAAAAAGTTCCTGTTGTTTGCTGACATTTAGTATTACACCTTTACTGCAGTTTAGTATTAATTAAAGTACACTTTAAGAGCAATTTGCGTAAACTACTTTGCTGAATATTGTGAATACTCTAAACTTGCTGTGTAAGTGCTGATTATATTTCTATAACCTGAGAAACAACTTTATTGAATATTCAAGTAATTATTGAGTAAGATAACTATATTGTTTTGAACTAAATAATCTTGATCAATCAAAGTCAGATCTTTTGTCATTGAAATTAATTATAAGTAATATATATTACTCGATCACCTGGTACCTTAGGAACAACACGTTAACCGGTTAGTTTTTTCGTCTAATTTAGTCTAACAGCATCCTAAGTAGTTGGAACTCCGTAATTAATTTAAATCCTTAATAAACATTGAAAAAGAGGTGAAAGTAAAATTTAAAAAGGATATATATCCTATTCACCCCCTCTAGGATATACTATTGCACATATACGATCCAACAGAAAGCACAACAACTCGCTGCTCTAACGACCCTTTTTGGAAGACAGGTTATCAAACCTTTTCAGCACTTCTTTCCTAATTCGGACGACCTGGGAAAGCATTCAAAATGTCAGTATGATCACAAAATAAAAATAAGTAAAAAGACAAGTAAAATGCAAAGTAAGGAACAAGCTTACTGCGGCAACTAAGTCTTTATCTGGCATCCCAGATACGTCAGCAACATGGGGCAGGGAACCCCCTTCCAGGTCGGAAGTATCCTGGTCACTTCGAGAAGCCCTGCTCCTCTTTCTCCCAGACCGGGAGCGCAACTGAAGTTGCCCCTCCACAGCCTCGGGCTCAGAGCCGTCCAGAACTACCAGGCGCTCCTCGCCCCTTTGCTCTGCGGGAGGTGCAGGGATTGTCTATTCGTTCCTTTGAAGACCTTCACAGGTTTGAAGGCCCTCATTGTTTGCCTCAAGGTTCGCAGGTGGAACCTCCGAGGTGCCAACAGCCCCAGTCATGTCTGGGTTCAAGGCCTGCTCGTGGTGCTCGACCCCAACCTCCTCTTCAGTGGCCTTATCGAAGATCTCAGCAAGCCAGCCACTGAAAAAGCATGAAAAGGCAAGGTTAGTACGAACATGAAAAAGTGCATAAGCTATATAAGAAAGTAAGGCAGAAAATGATAAGGCCCTACAATTATCGTACTCCTCCTGAGTAAGCCTCCGGTACGGATCAAACCCTGAATCTGCTAGCCCAGCTGCCTCGATCAGTTTGGAAGAATACTCATTATGGTCCAGAAAATCTCCAGAATTGGCAATATCTTCCTGCAATTGGGCTCTAACCCTAGTAGAGCATACATCAGCAGGAATAGGTTTGGAATTCCACCTACCTAACTCCGGATTCCCCTTGTGACGAATGAAGAAGAAGTGGGATTTCCACTTATGAATAGAAGATTTCCCCTTTGAGAGAATAGGGACGTCCCGCCGGTGGTCTGTACGGCGTGGGAAATAATACCACCCACTGTGGTTTTTAACCTTCTTGTGCTGATAGAAGGTCTGGAATAACTCCACAGAGAACTCCGTGTCTATAAATCTACACCAGATGGAAAAGCCTTTGATCGTCCTAACTCAAGTGGGAGAAATTTGGGAAGACCCCAATCGGTAATGTCTAAGGATAGCTAAAAAGGCCGGGCAGAAAGGAACCCTAAGGCCACACTCAAACTGCTCCTTATAAACAATGCAATACCCCTCTGGAGGCTGATAAACAAACCGGTTGGGGGTAGCTAGGATACGGGGTGAATACCTATCCAGGTCAACCCCGTATTTGTTACAGGTCCGGACGAGTTCGTCCTGAGATAAGGAGGAATCCACCCCGTGGCTACCCACAGCTGCCTTGGTAGCCATATGCCGTCTCAGACTTTGGTAAAATGGGGAAAGCTTAGGTGGTGGAGGAGCCCGGGGCAGATTGGTAAATCAGGGATCAACAATTAAATGCTTAAATCCTCTAAGATGAATTACAGGAAAGGAGCCAGAATTTCCGGTTGAACCCTAGAATTGGAAGCTTCTCCCTCAGAATCAGAGTGGGATTCAAATTCTCTCTTTATAGAACTACTGGTAACAGGCCCTGCCCTCATCAACAGGAGGAGGAAAGCAAAAGATGAAGAAGAACAAAAATAGAGGAAGAAGAAGCTTACTTGTTCGAAATGCAAAGATCTTGAAAAAAACTCGGATCTTCAGTTTAATAATAATAATATGACAAAGTGGGAAAGACAATTGATAAGACAAGAGGTTATAACCCCCTCCCCCCAGACGTGAAAAATGATGTCAGTTATAGGGTTGTGGGAAACGATGCCTCGGATTTCGGGAAAGCAATAACGCTCGAGTAAATAGGCTGCCACCTGGCAGCTAGTGAATTCAAAATGCGAGGTCGGATAGACACGGCCGAGCAGGATTGGTACGGATCTGATAGGCTATTAAGCAGGATCAGATCTGGGGGGCTTTTGATGAGGGCCGACCCGAACTTCGCCATGTGTCTTCTGAATAACCATATAATAAATGAATGGTATTTAAGACAAACCTTAAGGGCCAGGAGCCCCAAAGACGTGCCCAAGGGCAGGTCTATACCGCAGGAAGGAGAACGGCAAGCATACCTTCACCAAGCCACCACAGGTCGGCCAAGGCATGGTAGAGAAAAGCTGCCCCAACTCGGCCATAGAGGCCTCGGGGGCTCGACGTAGGTCGGCCAGAGCACCCCCGACTTTTAGCCCATGTGCTTATTAACTAAAGATAAATAAGGAAAGAATCTTAGGTCATAAAGACTCGGATATCATAACATTTAAATGTGTCCGTAATTATCCCTAAAATAAAGGGATATGCGTGTGATTATCCTTAGGGAATATAATACGAATCCTTGTAGAACAAGGAAAGATATCAATCGTCCCCTATATATACAACCCTAAGGAACTACGAGAGGCTTGATTCCAATACTGTCATTGGATTCTTGAACTATTGTCACTAAAGGAGAACGGCCCAGATTAATTAATAGACGGTTTCCGGCATCGTCAAGGACCATCTACTACTATGAGTGCGGCAGAGGAATAACTAACTCAGAAGTCAGAATAATTTATTTTGTAGACGTGGAGACCGGAATATATATATATATATATATATATATATATATATATATATATATCCTTCTAATATCTGTTTCACTTTGTTTTCTCATAGTATATTCCCTATCTAAATACACATGCATCCTGTTCTTTTTACAAAATTGATGGCACTTTCTTGGTCCTCATGTAACGGAAATCCTTCTTAATTGTCTGAATTCTAGACGTAATGCATGAACGCCTTTAAATAGGACTTTTATTGTCTTAATCCACACAAAGTGAAGGAAACGAGTGAGATGGCCGATTTTGCCCTATTAGCCCGTGTAACTATTGTTGGGTAAAATATCAATCTAGCATGTTGTTTAACAATTTTTACAAGAAATCTGAACACATAAACATGTATGAACCAAATATTAATAAAATGGGACTAGAAAACTTATTGACTGATGTGAGTGCAGCACTCTGTTTTTAAGACATTTTACCCTGATTATGTGCACATGGTAATGACAATCGTCTCCCATGATACAACAGTCATACCTTCTTCGGATTGTTACACTTCAATGAGAAGAAAACATCGAACCGATCATATTCTGTAAATATATTTTTTATTCGAAAAAGTATAAGAAGATGGCCTTTTTAAAAGAATGAATTTCTTATGAAAAATTTTCAGCATAATTTTCACTTGTGTGCAAGAATTTTATAGCAGAATATAGACTATTCACTACCGGTTGCATCATTTCAAAAATGATTCAACCGAACAGGTACAACCCATATGTGGTTGCAACTTTTTAACGAACCGATGCAACTCATTTATCACATGTCCATTTGGTTTCCCCTCCATTATTATATTTAATTAAAAAAATTCCAACAACTCTGTTTATAAGCTTCTCTCGAAAACAATTGCAAACCGTTTGTAATTAGTGATGGACTCAGTTATTTCTTCAGCTCCCTCTACGTTTGTGAAAGGTCGATTGATTACATATAATGTTATCATGGCGTTCGAAGCTTTCCGTTCCATGAAACTTGGTAGAAGAGGATGCCAAAATCACATGGCCTTCAAGTTAGATCCGATGAAAGCTTTCTCAGCTCAGTGATGACGGCTATGAATTTCCCAAAGTCCTTAATTGATTTGATTATGTCATGTATATCTATTGTTTCGTACCATGTTCTAATCCTACTAATGATATCCTACCTAGTAGGGCTATCAGACAAGGGATCCTTTATCTCGTTTCATGTTTATTCTATGTGCAGAGGGCTTTTCATCCTTGATTAGGCACACCACGTTTGTCCATGCTTTATGTTGTGTTATCATTGGCAAGAGGAACCCGTTTGAATTAAAGCATTTGTTGTTCGCCGATGATAGCTTATTATTTGCAGAGGCCACACTAGAGGCGTGTAGTACCATAAATCTCGAATGTTCTTTCTCTTTATGAGAGTCTTTCGGGCCAAAAAATCAATCTTCTTAAGTCATTTATGTTTTTTAGCAAGGGCATACCCGAATCCAAATGAGACGAGCTGTCTTCTTCCACAGAGATTCATTTTGGTTGCGAAGGCGGTAAATACCTTGGCCTCCCTTTTGTGATTGGCCGCAACAAAAAAGAGATCTTCACCAATGTCAAGAACCGAATCCTAAAGAATCTCAACGGATGGAAACGTAATTTCTTTTCGTCAGTTGGGAATTAAGGAAATACTTATAAAATGCGTCATCCAAGCTTTACCTCAACATTTAATGCAATGTTTCACCAATCCAAAATCTCTCATCACAGAATTCAAAAAGATGGTTTGGTGAGTTTTTAGGATCCTCATAGGAGAGACATAAGACACAATAGAAGTCCAAAGAGGTTTGTTGTAACTAGAAAATGGATGGTAGTCTTAGGATTCAGGGCTTAGAATGTTTTAATTTGGCCCTTCTGTCCAAGCAGGCATGGCGTATACTGAAGGATCTCGATACGATTTCTACTCAAGTTCTAAACTCAAAATATTTCAAGACAAGAGGCTTCACAGATCTCCCCTGGGTTATTTGGAAAATTATGTTAAAGGGTAGAGACCTTTTATTTCACAGTGTTCGGTGGAAAGTTGGAAACAAGGATTCCTTTCTTATTGGGAAGGACCCGTGGTTACCAGTTCACCCCTCCTTTTAGGCTCATCCGGAAATTGAGGAACTTTCGCACTCTAAGTTGAATTGTCTCATTAATTAGTCCAATAGAATAAGGAGAACCGATCTTGTAAATGAACACTTCAATTCTTACAAGGTCAAGAAATCTCTTAGCTTACCTCTCTCGGCGAATGGCTCTCTAGATAATTTAATTTGGCATTTCTCCACCAATGGTATTTACATTGCATAAGTATTTAAACTATTTTTTTCCTGTATTATCATGAAATGAATAGATCAGGTAGTGATGTGTACCTTAACAAATGAGTGATTTTATTAGCCTATTTTTATAGCATATACATGACTAATAGCACTTGCATCAGATTCTCTTAATAAATTCTTTATTTAACAGTTTTAAATTTTCTAATTTACAGAATCTGTATCTAAGATAAAATGCATCAGATTATTTATTATTTACATAATGCGGTAGATGTTGGGGAAATATTAAGCTAGCATTCTATTTAACTTGTAATTCATGCAAAATAAATCAACAATAAAATTGAACATAAAACATATTGACCGAGGCAAGTGCAGTACTCTGTCCTTAAGACATTTTTACCCTGACTATGTGCACATGGTAATGACAATCGTCTCCTATACAACAATCATACATTCTTCAGATTGTTGCACTTCAATGAGAAGAAGATGGAGAACCGGTCATATTCTGTAAATCTCTTCTGACTCGAATTTATGCAAAATATTTTCAATGAAACATGAATGAATGCCAAATTTGGCCTGGCAAAAAAATCTCATGAATTTTCTATATCGTTAATTTTCACTCAAGTGTTGGGATTATATAGAGAATAAAGACCAATCATTTTCCGGTTGCAACCTTCAGCCGGAAAGATACAACTCATATGTGGTTGTAACCTTTCACCGAGTTGATGCAAATCGTAGCATTAATTTTAATTGAAATTTCTTCAACAACCCCCCACATGAATGAAAATTAATGCAAATGTAATGTAGACTTTGAAGAGATCACAAACGAAAATCGGTTGCATCGGTCAAGGTGGTTTGCGGCCTTGAACCTTACGTAGTAGAGAACCATCAGACATATCGGCTAAGCAGTGAACTAGGTCTTGAACTACTCAGGCTTTGGTGTATGCCGACCATGATACCTACACAACATTTCTCCTAACATTCTCGAGGTTCTCATAGTTGTGTCCGCTTTGGTCCTAGACAACCTTGGTTTCAGAAAGTGTTCTAGAGAATTCAGCCTCAAAATTCTCACAGAAGTGACCTAACTTCCACTTACATAGATGAACTCTTATATTGAGTACTCTGCAATACTCCACTTGGCTTAACCAAGATATAGGAAATCAATAGAAGCTTTTGTTGGAACTAAAACCATCAGCAGGAAACACTTCTATTTTAACAGAATTGGTAAGTGCTAAGTCTCTCTCATAACTTAGTTGTCCCTTTTAAACCATGATCTTGGGATCTCTAGTCAGCATGGTTGGGTTACCAATATCGAGTCATGTGTAATGTTCGAGAATAGTTGTTCTCCGGTCGCAATTATCCAGGTTGTAAACGGTTGTTTAGCGCTTTGATCGTTGTGTAGAAGACATGTATTGATGATTTTGTTGCAGCTTGTGTTTATTTTTGGTCGATTGTAGTAGTCTTTTAGTTTCCTGAGTCTATCTTTTCGTTTTTGATTTGTACTCTGATGTTGATGACGCCAGATTTACGTATATAATTGATTTATTCTAATTATATGCGCGTCGGACGTTCTTTTTCTGTATAAGGACTCGATATCTAGGACAAGGGCGTCACAAGTAAACGAAGACATTAACGAAAAAGAGGAAAAGAATATCATGGCGGAAGAATTAACAATGACTTAAAACCGTTTGTCACAACAAGAAATAAAACACATATTTATAATGAAAACGAGAAACACGAAGGAAGAATAACTACCCAAAATTGTTTGTTTTTATTGATTCAATCGTTATACAACTGATATTTATCCTAACGTTTTACTCCCTCTGTTTTCTTTAACCGTCGGAGAGAAATGAATCACATAGATTAAAAAAATGATTAATATGTGTGAAATAGTGTGTAATTAACAAAATTACCCTTAATTCCTTGTGCATGGAAAATTGTAGCAAAAGTTGGGTTATTAAAATGAAGGGTAAAGGAGGAAAAAAAATGCTGCATTGGTATTATAAACTGACAGATGAATAAAAACAAAGCAAATTCTGAAAAATGACAGTTAAAAAAACGTAAGGAGTAGTTTAAAAGATTAAGTTAATGATAAAACTAAGTGTAGATAAACTTAATATTTAAATTACATGTCTATTTAAACTAACTATAACTTTATCTTCTTTTTTTGACAAACTATAACTTTATCTTGACCCTATAACAATTTTATATTTACTTTTGAACTCTATTCTTATCTCTGACGACTTTTCGTTTTATACTCTTCCTCAAACATTGGTGACTTTGTGCTATGATACCCTCCTTCAAACGAGACTCCATTTGGAGACTGGGTTTGGCTTGAGATATATTGATGAGCATATCCAGCGATTGATGAATCTTGACTTCCACTGCACGTCTTTCTCGTCTCTATCTCTCTTGCTATTCATTTCTAACTTTTCAAAGTGTGTCTTTAGTTTACACCATTAATCATGAGTAGGACATATTTATTGACATAATCCTACCATTATCAATGGTATAAAAGTATGTTGTTTCATTAGTTATGACGATTTTATAGTGGGTATGACTCGATCTCATACGCATGACACTCAAAGACCCAATCTGGATCTTTTAAGTAAAATGGGCCTAATGAGTGAACACCACAATCGGCCTTGGACATACTTTGATCTCAGCAAAGAAGTCATTACGAAGTGCAGGTTGCTCACAATACATCGGCATGGCGCAGGTTACCGTCTAATATGATTAGTTCAAAGTTAGATAATTGTCAGCTTGTTCCACCGACGTGGTACAAGTTCACATCGGTCAGCAATTCACAGCTCGATACAAATCTACAACGAATCATATAACGTTTACACCGTCAAAAATACTTTAACCCACGATCTCATAACAGTTCCATATGATTCATGCATACTCGGTCATGATTACACCATGACTACTACCCTCATAATTATTTCATGTCATTGACCACCACTTCAATGGAAGAACAATTAACTCCCCAGTGTGGGAGGTCAATAAAATATGGGGCAAATGTCCAAAAGGATACATATTAGACTTAATTAGGCAAATAGGACACTAAGGAATCTTATTTGGTTATAAGGACACATAATTAGTACATGGACCAAACTACCCTAATTTTGTTTTGCTTTAGTTTTTTTAATGTTTTTTCTTCTTTTTTTTCCTTTTTTTATCGGCGTATTTTTTTTAATTTTTGTATGGCGTATTTTTTCTGGGCGTTTTTTTTTCTCCTTTTTCCCCGGTGTCCACCTCGATGCATTGACCACCGCGAAGCAGAAGCGCCTCGATGAAGTGACATCGCGATGCATTGACCACCCCGAGATCCATTGACCACCTCGATCGGTGGCCACCTCCGATCGAGAGACACGCGATCTGATGACCACCCACGATGCGAGAGACAACTGCGATGTAGAGACACGCGATGTTATAACATTTGACGATGCAGAGACACCACGATGAAGTGACACCGCAATGCAGAGACACCGTGATGCAGAGACACCGCGATGAAGTGACACCACGATGCTGAGACTCCGCGATGCAGAGACACCATGATGAAGTGACACCGCGATGCAGAGACACCGCGATGAAGTGACACCGCATTGCAGAGACACCGCGATGTAAAGACACCACGATGAAGTGACACCGCGATGTAGTGACCACCCCCGATGCAGAGACACCCCCGATGCAGAGACACCGTGATAAAGAGACAGCGCGATGTCTCTTTAGCGTTCAAAAAAATAATAACGTCCAGAAAAAAAAAAAAAAACACGGCTAGGAAAAAAAACAAATTTCATGTCAAGAAAAAAAAACATTTTTAATTCCAGGAAAAAGAAAGAAAGAAAAAGGATAGTTTTGTCTAGTTACTCATTTTGTGCCCTTATAAACAAATAAGATTCTTTAGTGTCCTAAAAGCCTATTAAATACTTAAACTAGTCCTTATAAACAAATATCCAATAAAATAATCACCATCCCCACAATTCAGAACTACATTATTAACTTGATCCTGAGTTCTCTATGTGCGTTGGCAATCAATCCACATTGGCTCGGCTGTAAGTCAACACGAAATCAACAGGTCAAAGCAATTGGACTATTCATACGAAGCTTAATTAACCGCTTAGTAAACCCAATTTCACTAGTAACGATTTCAGATATCGTCAACAAGCATTTCCGAAAACATATCAGGAAATGCTATCATCACAAGAGTTATGACATATACCACTAGTGAAACAACATAATATTATATATCATTTATCATGATATAGATCCATTTAAATATATCCTCCCTTGGTTGGAAGTTGGGCTCGGGAAATAGAGTAAGGTTTTGGAGGGATTCTTGGATTGGAGAGAGCTCTCTTGATGTGCGTTTTCCTAGACTCTTTCGCCTAGAGGAATTTGATGAGTGTTTGGTGAGTGATAGAGGGAGATTTGTGGATAGGGGGTGGTCTTGGGAATGGAGGTGGAGAAGAGAGATGAGGGGTTGGGGTGGGGAGAGTTTGTAGACCTTATTGCTTTGCTCTCAAATATCTCTCCCATTGCAGGTAATTCAGATACCCCATTTTGGAAACTTTGTTCTAATGGTATCTTTTCAGTGGCTCGGCTTAAAAAAACACTTCTTGGCACTACTTCTATTGGAGCTCCGTCGGCTACCTTCCCGTGGAGGTGGAATGTTGCTATCCCGTCAAAGGTCAACATCTTTAATTGGAAGGTTGCTCACAACCGTATCCCCACTCGGACTGATATCGCGAAAAGAGGTATTCCTATTGATAGCTTGGTTTGCCCCATTTGCAAGGTGGTGAATGAGGACATCTCGCATCTACTATTTCATTGCCCTTTTGCTTCTTCTACTTGGCGTAAGATTGTTGATTGGTTCTCTATTCCACGAGCGTTACTTATGGATTGGGATTCATTCATGCAATCATCTCCTTTTCTCGCTAGACAATGCGAGAAAGTCAAAGTATAGGATCTTTGTTAAAAAAGTTGCTATTTGGTGTATCTGGATGGCTAGGAATCAAATTGTGTTTAACTCAAAAGATCTCAATGAGGACATGTTGTTTGGGGAAATTCAAAGTAGAAGCTTCGTTTGGATCACCGTTAGAAAAAGTAATATTAGTATCGATTGGACAACTTGGAAGACTAGTCCGCTCTCTTTTAGCATAGTTTAGTCGCTTGTATGGCGATTCGCGTTATTTTTTCATTTTGTTTCACTTGATTACGGCAGTCGGCTTGTTTCTTAAGATCAGTGAGCGTTTGTAATTGGGCAATCTTGGAATTCTAGCGTCTTGCTAGACCCCTTAATAATAATATCAATTGTTGTTAAAAAAAAAAAAAAAATTAAATAATGTGAAACTATTTTGTGTCATTGTTAGTAGCTTCACCCAAACATGTTTATTCCAAATACCAAAAGTTGTACTACCTCCGTCCCAAAATATAAGTCCATTTAGGGTTATTCACACAGATTAAGAAGATTAGTTAAATTGATTATGTGTCATTAATTTTGATTGAAAATTTTAAAATGGACCTTTGACTACTATTAATGTAGAGTAGTGAAAAGTAGGTGGGTAGATAATAAATAATGGGTAAAAAGAGAAAAATATAATAAATATACTTTTTTGATTATTTAAATAGATTTACATTATGAGACAAATCAAAAAAGCTAAATAGAAATATATTTTAAGACGGATGTAGTATATGTTCAGACTTTACGTATGAGCTATAGGATCAATCACTGACGCTTCAATTTGAATGTCGTGTGAACCGTCGGACACTTTAGACATCCATTAGGGATGCTACGGACTCCGCTGACAAAGATGATTGAATTATTAAACCAATGGCACATCAGATCGACTGTTACATGAATAAATAAATAGCAATAAACTAAGAAGATGTCTATTCATGGAAAACGTAAAAAATCTTTCGCTCTAACAACATATATCGTCGATATCGACAAGCTATAGAATTATTCTTGCTAAATTTTACTCTGTTTCGGATTTGGAACAAGCCCCCTTTTCAATTCAATAATGCCTGTGAAATTTTCCCAATATACATTTGAAAACCTTTTTTTTAAAATTTTTAATCAGTTCATTTATTAATCAGCATTTTGACACGACAAAGAAGCTTTCAACATAGGGGTCCATTTCTTTTTATTACTCTTTTCATAATTCACCTCTTTTACTTAATTAATCAACACAACATTTTGGCATATATATATATACAGCTTCTTACACTACAAATACCCCCACCAAAACACACAACAAATAAATTACATCAAAACTTCAATTTACCTTCCATCAATTAGCTACTTTTACCTTTAATTTAATCCTTAATATCAATTCCAATGGCAAAGTTTAATGGAGAAGAGAAGACATACACTCAGGCTGAAAAAGATGCTCGACGTCGCTACAAATGCTTAGCCTATGGCCTCGCTTTCGTGTTGTTCCAAACGGCCATCGCATTAGTCTTTGCACTCGTAGTCATGAAGGCCCGAAGGCCTAATTTTCGTGTTCGATCCGCTACGTTCGATAACTTTCAAGTTTCAACATTGAACGTAAACGCTTCCTTCAACATTAGAATGAACGCTCAACTCGGATTGAAGAACAAGAACTTCGGTGAGTATAAATACGAAAACAGCAAGATCGAATTCTTCTACAAGGACTACAAAATTGGAGAAGCGATTGTACCGAAAGGGAAGATGAGTCTTCGATCGACGAAGAAGATTAACGTTGCGGTGGATTTGTCTTCGGCTAATGTTCCTGGAAATGAACTTGGGATTGAGTTTCTGATGCATGCATGGATTCCAATAAGCAGCAGATCAAATTTGAATGGAAAAGTGAAGTTAATGTTGATTATGAAGAAGAAGAAATCAACCGACATGAATTACACCATGAACATTAACATCTCTTCCAAACAACTTCAGGATTTAAACTGCAATTGATTTCACTTATTAATAATAAAAAGAATAATTGTCGGACTCTGCTGAGAGCCACGATCGACCTGGCGCCGTGTTGAAGGAGCTTTTGGCCAGGCCTTACCCCTGAGTAAGAGTCAGACTCTGCAGACACGACCCAAGCCGAACTCAAGATTAGTCGAATCAATGGGTTTCGAATACCGAGGGCTTTAAGAAAGAAAAAAAAAAATTCTGACGCTTAGTCCTGTTTGAATAAGGTTCTGAAACCAGACCAGTGTTATTATTATTAGAAGATAAGAATGTATAAAAAACAATTTGCTATATTGAAAACATATATATGCTATATTTTTGAGGTAAAACAACCGACTAGATTAAATCAAGTCCGCTAAAAAAGCGGCAATTACATCATGTGGAGGATGAACACCCCAAGAAATAGCGCCCCCCGCGCGCAACTCCATGACGGCGAGGAGGTGAGCCGAGACATTATCACGCTTAACAAAAGAAAATCAACTAGGCAAAAAAGAAGCGAAGCCAAAACACAATCCTGAGCTAAAAACCAAAGACGGAAAGGTCCTCCGACACACGAGAAAGTGCCTGGACACATGGTAAACAATCACCGAGGGGAAACCAAGGTGACCTGCCTTCACTAATGCCGCAAGGATCGCGCGCATTTCCGGCAACTCGGTGTATCACCTGGCGCAATATGGAAGGAAAATCTTTGCAATAATAGATACCAACGAGTCTCGGAAAATCACGCCAACCCGGGCCGTAGCCGTCACCGATGCATCCGTATTACACTTGCAAACCCCAAGGGTGGAGGGCTCCAAACTACCAGGTGAAGTCCTTTGTCTACCTCGTCTTTGAGATACCACCTGCGCATACTCCTCTGCCGCTGCTCTAGACATCGAGAAAACCCACTAGACATAAATCAGCGCACTCTCAAAAACCGCCTTTGCGGCGTGCCTTCCATAAATACCACAAGGTCATACAAATCTCGACACCTCCGCTACCGAAAATTGCAACACAAGATCCCGAAGAAGCGACCACAGAGCGACCTATCACCGAAGGGCGACCCTCCAAATCGCCTAGCATAGTCACAATCAAATAAAGCGTGAAACATAGATTCGGTTCTCGTCCACACGCTAGAAAAACAGCATCCCCAAAGCCGCCGCCACACAATTCTCTCCCAATCGGCAAGCACCCCTGCAAGCATCTCCAAAGGAAGTGTGGTACTCGTGGCGGGGGCGATGACCAGCCAGACATCTCGCCACACTCTATCGGCCCAGAAGAAGACAAGCCACCAACCCTCGAGTATAGCCCACCCCTCAAACTCAGAGATAAAAAGTAGCCAGACTTGACAGAATAGAATCCTTTTCGATCATAATGCCATATACGTTTGTCAGGATGAGAAGGCCCAACAATAGGGGTCTGAAGAATCGCATCAATCTCCCAAGAGTGAAAGGCCTGTTGCAGAAGTGAGAGATTCCACTGCCGACCCCCATCATCATAAGGTCATGAACCTGCAAATCCATCGGTAGCGGCCGAGAGACATGAGAGATGCAGAAAGATGGAGGCCAAGAAATCCACACATCATGAAAAACATAAACCGAGTGACCATCCCTTACACGCCAACGAAGGCGAGGAAGCGACAAGTCTCGCCTCCAATGTGACTCGCCAAAGAAAAGATGGGCGATGCCCCAAACCCGCGACAATAAGCATCATGCATGGGTGATACTTAGCATTGAGAACTCGACTTACAAGGGCCGTTGGATCTTTGCAATAAAAGCCAGGCTGTTTGCCAATAAGGCTAGATTAAAGGCCTACAGATCACGAAAGCCTAAGCCACCCAAATGCTTGGCGGACAACAAACCTCTCGGCTCCCATGATGGACCTTCCGCCTATCCTCCGTGTCCCCCCAGAAAAAGTCCTGAATAGAGCGCTCTAGTTCCCGAACCAATGTAACTGGAACCTTAAAACATTGCATAACAAAAGTGGGTATAGCTTGCAGCACCGACTTTATCATAACCTCCTTACCCGTAGGCGGTAAGAGCTTGTCCTTCCAGCCCGACAGTTTCTTCCAAACCTTTTCCCATAGGAAGTCAAACACCTGCCGCTTGTTATTCCCCGCTGCAAAAGGCATACCAAGATATTTTCATGTCCCGACACCAATTGGAATTTGCAAAAAATCAGAGATATGAGCTCGCATCTCCTGATGCACTCCTCTACTAATGTATAAGCTAGACTTATGAAAGTTGATAGCCTGCCCCGATAGCGCCCCATAGTGCGCAAAGAGATCAACCAAAGTGTCCAGAACCCCATCCTGGATCTCAAAGAATAACATACTATCATCCACGAAAAGTAAGTGCGACATAGATTGCCCCCCAAAGGAGATGCCTCGAAGGGCGCCCACCCGGATTGCCCGGTCCAGAAGCGCTGTAAGGCCTTCCGCACAAATGATAAACAAGAAAGGAGAGAGCGGATCCCCCTACCGAATACCCCGAGATAGAACAATCTTGCGACCAGCCCGCCCGTTCACAAGGACCTGATAAGTAACTGAAGTAACACATCGGCGAACCAAATCAACAAAGGCCTCAGGAAACCCCATCTGCTGCATAACTCCCCAGAGGTAAGGCCACTCAACCCTGTTAAAAGCCATGGCCATGTCCAGTTTTACCACCGCATGGTTATGACACCCTGCCGCCCCTACATTCATAGAGTGAAATGCCTCAAAGGCCACGATCGCATTATCCGTAATTTGCCTACCCGAAATGAACGCACTTTGATTGCCAGAGATTACCAGCTTGAGCCTGTTTACAACAACCCGCGAAAGAAAGATTATTGTTTGATTATGAAGTTATATTAGTATAAGATTTTCGTTGGATATAAAAAGAAGTGGTGTAATCATTTGATTAATCCAATAAAACTTGTAGTTTTTGTTTTCTTCACTGTATTTATGATTTTCTTTATGGTATCGATAAAGATGATGATTGTCAAAAAAGATATAGATGTTATGTTGATTACGGGTGTTCACGGTTTGGTTTGGTTCGGTTTTGAGGATTTCAAAACAAAACCAATTATTTCGGTTTGAGAAATGTGAAACCAAAACCAATCTTATTCAAATCGGTTTGGTTCGGTTCGGTCTTACATTTTTCGGTTTGATCTGTTAAGCCGGTTTGTCGGTTTATGTTACAAATACTACCGCAACTTAGACATCGTAAGGAAGTGTAACTAATAACACATATTTATCCCATGATAAAAAAATTTCATTTTATTTACTTATATGGCTCACTATGTTATCACATTCTATTCAATAAGTACTAAGTCGTATTGGTAAAGAAAGAAAAATCCCATAAAAAATATATATCTAATTAGCAACAACAAAACGCTTTAAAATTGCAATTAAACCAAACAATAGTTGACATACGAATGATAGAAAAATGCAGTCATAAAAGGAGTGTCAACACTAGACAAATTTCGACATACTATACTCATAGTGGATATATAAGTCAATATGTTGTTATAATCCTCAAATTGAACTAATTAATATATATATATATATATATATATATATATATATATATATATATATATATAGAGAGAGAGAGAGAGAGAGAGAGAGAGAGAGAGTTGATATATATCTTAATTATATTAGTTGTCGGTTCGGTTCTGCTTTTTTGGTTTTGGCTTTTAAAACCAAAACCAAATCAATTCATGATGTTTTGGTTTCGGTTCTTGGTCGGTTCGGTTTTCATAGTTTTAAAAACCATCTAACCGGTTCGGTTTGTGGATATATAAGTCAATATGTTGTTATAATCCTCAAACTGAACTAATATATATATATCGAGAGAGAGAGAGAGAGTTGAACGTATATATTTTAATTATATTAGTTGTCGGTTTGGTTTTTGTTTTTAAAAACCAAAACCAAACCAATTCAAGACGGTTCTTGGTCGGTTCGGTTTTCATAATTTTAAAAACCATCTACACGGTTCGGTTTGGTTCGGTTTAGAAAATATTGAACACCCCTAATGTTGATAAGTCTAATTTGATGTTTATTTTTAAATAAAATATTTATATATCTGTTATATTATTATATTTTCTTAGGTTTATCTCTTATATTTGTTATATTATGATAAGAGATCCATTGTAATCATCTTTATCCTTCAATAAATAAATAAAAAACAGACACTCACGTACTGTTGTACTAGTCTTTTTTTTCAGAGACGAAAGACACACACACACACTCATTCTAAACTAGGTCTTTTTTTTCAGACACGAAAGACACACACACTCCCAATCTAAACTTGGTCCTTTTTTTTTCAGAAACGAAAGACACACACACTCATTCAAAACTACATCTCAAGCGGGGTTCGAAACCTGGTCTCACCACTGGGTAGCTGATCGGGGTCGATGAGGTTATAATAAAATACTCGACCACCATAAACCAGTACTAGCAAGAGGACTAGGCCCATCGTAGTATAGCTATAGTGAATCAAGGTCAATCCCACAGGGAACCAATTGTGGATCATTTCATATATAAACAATGAGTCATTCATGTCAAGGACACGAAGGCGGTCTACGACCAACATAGGACAAGAAAAGGTAAATTGACACGACTCAAACACATAGACAAATAACGTAATTAACCTCCCAATTATAACCGTAATAATTTGGATCTAGACAATTTATATAACAAACCAGACTTATCAACTATTAATCCGTTCATATCTGTTTATATTGGCTACGGGATTCATCCTCTAAAACTTGACGTAGCACCGGTAGGTCACTAGATCACTGTGATATTGTTACGTGACTTCACCTTTTAAGTGCCTCCATCTCATATAACTCACACGCTTACGACTCTAAGGATGCCGATATTAACCGTACACCTCGTCTAGGCAACATTCCTATGGTTAGGCGTACTTCCTAAACGATTACTCAAGCTCTCGTCCAACTAGCAATTACCAAGTTATGATCTCATGCTAGTCTACGACGTACGTATAATCAGGTGCTAGCAATCCCCAAATATAAACCTACCTAGATAACGCTGAACGTCCGTGAAGAGCAATTCATAAGCCTACCTAAGAGTTTTATATTGGTATTTCCTTTTTACACGTTTTAATTAAACTAAGCAAGTAACGTAGCCATAGCCATACCTACCAAGATAATAGATTCAATTAAGCTAACCTAATCATAAAGACGTGACTGATTAACGGATGAAATAGGGCTCGGTCGACCGAATAAGCACTCTCAGTCGACCGAGTGCTTCAACTTCCCAGATTACATCCCTGAATATATTTCTCTCAGCGTTTCTCATACAAATCGGATTAAATAGTGATTCGTCAGGCAATCATATAAACTAATCTAAATACACGTAAATCAAACACGTAGATTCATCCATAGATGTTAGGAAGAGGACGTAGGTTATGGGATCCTCATAGACAAGGCATCGCCACCTCCTAACGTCATAGCCTAGATCTACATCATCTAACTATGCATAATTGACTCAAACAATCAAAGCATAATTGGAAATTAATTACTAAAAGAAAGGAAGAAAATAAACTAGGGCTTACATGTTTGCAACCCTAGCAACCTTCACAAGCCTAATGAATCCTTATTTGATCGTATGTATATATGAATGAATTGGTGTGTGTTGGTGTATTTTACAAATTTCGTAAATTCTTTGCTTATATAGAGGTTTTGCCGACCTAGGAAGGATCTAGAAGATATACACGCGATTTACGCGGATAAACTTCAAGTGACCGAGCCGACTCTCTCGGTCGACCGAATGGATAGGCTCGGTCGACCGAGCCATTTTTACACGTGTTAAGCGCGTCTCTTTGTCGACTTGTTCCCCTTTGCATTCTTTTGAACCGATCGATTTATCCTTTGATTAATGCTCCGATTTTCCTCTTCATTATCTTGAGATTTCTCGATTGCGCGATATTTATCTTCCCGATTTATCACGATCTACAAAATCAGCAATTATCGCACAATAAATCGGTCTTTAATAATAAAAACAGCTAAATACCAAAAATCATATTAATAATTACTTAACATTAATAATAAATATAAACAAGTGATTTAATACGAAATATATATTATTAATCTCGATTTAAGGTCAATGTTGATGACTTTTACGGGTATAATTTGACCGTCATCAACTACCCCCCACTTAGACTTTGATCGTCCCGAACAAAGCATCAATAAGTCATTCCCCAAGACAACATTTTTTATAGTCAAATCATACTTACACAAGAAACTCAAGTCAACTCATACTAGTCATGCTCATAAGATATCCATTATTCACTACTTACTATGAATCGAAGTGATGTGTTCATGTGCATTTAGTTTTATATATTCGTGGCAAGATTAGAGTTTATGCTAACCGCAATCTCAACCTACCAACCTCGGCATTCATACTTCTTATGCCTCATAATGGTTTAGAGCACTAGAGCAATAAGCAAGAGCGTATCTATAGGGATTTTGGACTTGGAGACCGAGTACTACTCAAAGCATCTTAAAAGTTGAATTTTTTCAATTCTTCATATTTTTCGAATACTATCAATCTCAAGGAAGAAAACTTTTTAGAGTATCCCCCTATCTTAGATCATGTATAGCATCGAATATTACCACAAGCGCGGGGCTACTTTGGTAATGTCACTACAAGCCCAGTGTCTAACATTTTGCTAAAACACAAGTACGTCTCAAGCTTATTACTCTGCTTTAATAGCTAAAAGATAAGAATGCATCAGCATATAGATATTGATACTAAGTTCACATAACCAATCATCTATGCAATGTACACATAATTTAAATCGAGTTATTATGATTTGCGCGGTATACTCGATTCATGATTGAGTAATTGAATAATAAATAACTACTTGTAAAAACGGGCATGAATATCCTTAAATTTACTTAACATAAGTATAAAATGATCACGTACTCATGAAACTTGGTTCCTTTCCTATCAATTCTTAGTTAGGAACTCACAATTCTAAGGGTACGAGATACATAATATGGTATTTATTCAATTTTTTCAATCATGTGCCGTTTCATTCAATTTTCAATTATAACATAACATGGCTAAGTCTCCTACCCCCCCACTTAAACATGGCATTGTCCTCAATGACAAAAATAAATGAGAATTTAAGAAAAAGACTTAGCTCTGGAACGGGTCCAAGTAAAGGAAAAAGATCGGAGTAAATTTCAGCACGTCGTGGAGAGATAGACACATCCTGTATAAGCAAACAAACTCCACGAAACCGTCAAATACCATGTCCATGGAAGTTATAAAATAATGTGGCAGTAATGAGGTATAAATACCTAAAAACAGTTTAAGCCACTTTATTTTATACAACCAATGACAAGGGAAACCAAAAAGAAAAATACTAAATAGAAAGAAAAATAAACAAGCAACTAATTAAAGATGGTGGTCTTCATCTACAACCTCCACCGCCTAAATATTTTTAAAACCGGGTGGAGAAGACAAAGATCAAAAAGCATCACCCGACGTGGGAAAACACGAGGGTGACTCGATCGAAAAGGTATTCAATCCAGGAAAAGAGAAACTTGGTAAGGTATAACAGATTGAATGCGACCTTTTGGCTAAAGATAAAATCAAATACTTAACGCAGAAACTTCTCGCTTGCATTGGATATCAACAACTTAGGGAGATGTAGCTACTTCTCGAAATTACTAATAACCCACTGTATCACGTAAAAGTCATAACCGTCATCACCAAGGTCGGATCGGTGTGATAGTTCAGAACAAAACTTATCATCTAGAAATGCTGGAATAGTCGGAAAAGTGTGAAATTTAAAACTTCCAGTAGAAAGATAGGTTGTATTTTGATTGAACCAAAAACTCATAAAATCTAGCTAGGGTCGGAGCTACACTTACTCCAACTAGTATCATGAAAATCAAAATGATAAAAGATAATCATTAAAGCTTAGCAATATTTCAAATTCCGCAACACAGAGGTATTGTGTAAACAAAATGGAGGTTGAGATTATGATGGGTTTAGAAAAAGATACACATAAGGTTGGGAAGAAAAGATAAAGGGTGGGTAAGAAATTGTGTTTATGGGTGGGTTGAAAATGGTTAAGGCATTGAGATTGGGTGGGAGAGTGAAACGGATGGAAAGAAAGAAAGGCGATGAAAGAATGGCTAGAAATGTGAACTTTCAAAGGCGATTGGTGAGAGGATCGAAAAGTTTGAAGGTGAAAAAGTGTAAAAGGAAAGGTAAGGATATTCAGAATCCGTCAATTGCACATCACTTTGGATTTCCACTTGGATCACCATTCTAAAAGGTTTTAGAAGTTGGCCAAAGTTGTTCTTGTTCGCACCAATCATTCTCTGTTACATTTTCAATAATTCTCAAGCTCTCTTAATGCTTCCATCTTAAGGTTGATTGCTAAATTTCCTTTTCTTTAGCAATTTTCTGACTCTCCTAGGGAACTCTATTTCACGTGGCCTATATTGAGTAAAAAAGTTTTGCACATCCTTAGCCCAATGGCCATCGGAACACGGCAAAATAAAAAACCTCAACATATGTCACGTTACTCTTATTTGACTCAAAGAAAACAAAACCTAAAATCCTAAAAAGAAATCCTAAGGGTTTTAAAGAAGTAGTTACGAGTTTAAAGTCCTCACTCGACGTTCCAAAAAGTATCCTTGTCGGTCATTATTCTTGGATCACGAGATATTGACCCCTCTCGAAAGCACTATAAGAGGTGGGCCCATCACATTGCAGATTAATACCCTTCCCTTGGTTGTGAGACCTAGGAAAGCGACATTTATCCATACCATTTTTCCAAAGCTCTTACCTCGGCTCGTTTTTAGGAATTAGTGAATTCTAAGAAACTCGGTTAAAATTACGGTTTTGGCCTTGACAATAAGAAACAATGAATCAAAGTACTCGAATAAGGTCGGTTATGTAGGCAAGCCTACGCCGTCTTATTCGTTGGAACATATGTGATGATTCGAGGCCAATCCGTCAAGATTAAGCCCCGTTTAGCCCGAAGGCTTATCGGCTATGCTAAGTCTTGTTGAAGCTAACATAACGTACATCACACGTGGAGGGAGTCGATTGAGCGAAGCTCGGTTGAACTCGCTTGACCATGGTTAGACCATTTCGAACCCATGTACTACGAGTCTCCGATTTCTAAATTGTCACCCAAAGCGTAATCTCGTTTCTGTTTAAGGTGGGTTCACCGAGAAGCCATCACCATAAAACTCAACGAAGTAGAAGATTGTGTTCTCTCAAAACTCAATGTCTTCTTTAGATTTTGAATGCTTAAACTACACAATTTGTTGCTCTCATGGCCGGTAGAAGCAATCTCATGCATAGGACAATGATATTTTAAATGAACTACGAGGAACTCTTTTTTCTTCGCTTCCTTTCAACGACTACATGTTTTCTTACACCCCTGAGATGAGGCGGATATGGGGCAAAACCTTCGACACTAATAAAATTATTCTTACAAACCAACTCCGGGCTAAGATTCATACTAAGGTTCATGTATAGGCTAACTCATGCTCAAAAAACCAAAAGGTAGTAAAACATAAGCAAAAAAAAGGTAGTACCTTGCCTTCAACATTGTACCACGAAGAATTTAAGCCTTAAAATATTTTTTTTTAGACCATCTTGGTGCTTTAATGGTATTGCTTCCATCGCTTTTCCCATCGTAGAAGTAGTAATTCCGCATGTTCTTTGGGTTATTTTCTCGGCGCCCTTGAAAAATTGCGACTCAGTTATTATTGCTTCCCTGGTTTTACGCAAGCGGAAGAAAAACAAAAGCAGACCGTGTGATTGTTTTTAACATGGTTTCCCATCTGCTCATCAGACCTACGGATTAAACATACGGGGATAAAGCAGACACGCGAAGTCGGAAAATAGAACCATGCTCGCCGACAACGAGAGGCGATCATTGGGAAGCGAAACCATTGGTATTCAGATTACGGAATTTTACTCATAGCGAGACAAACGAGAGGACTCAAAAGCAGACTCTAAAAGCAGAAAACTTGACATGAATAAGAAAATTATTTATATATAAAATTGACCGTTGGTTCCCCGGCAACGGCGCCAAAAACTTGATCGGGGTCGATCAGGTTATAATAAAATACTCGACCATCATAAGCCAGTACTAGCAAGAGGACTAGGCCCATCGTAGTATAGCTATAGTGAATCAAGGTCAATCCCACAGGGAACCAATTGTGGATCATTTCATATATAAACAATGAGTCATTCATGTCAAGGACACGAAGGCGGTCTACGACCAACATAGGACAAGAAAAGGTAAATTGACACGACTCAAACACATAGACAAATAACGTAATTAACCTCCCAATTATAACCGTAATAATTTGGATCTAGACAATTTATATAACAAACCAGACTTATCAACTATTAGTCCGTTCATATCTGTTTATATTGGCTACGGGAGTCATCCTCTAAAACTTGACATAGCACCGGTAGGTCACTAGATCAACGTGATATTGTTACGTGACTTCGCGCTTTTAAAGTGCCTCCATCTCATATAACTCACACGCTTACGACTCAAGGATGCCGATATTAACCGTACACCTCGTCTAGACAACATTTCTATGGTTGGAAGCGCATTTCTAAACGATTACTCAAGCTCGTCCAACTAGCAATTACCAAGTTATGATCTCATGCTAGTCTACGACGTCACGATATAATCAGTGCTAGCAATCCCCAAATATAAACCTACCTAGATAGCATTTGAGCGTCCGTGAAGAGCAATTCATAAGCCTACTAAGAGTTTTATATTGGTATTTCCTTTTACACGTTTTAATTAAACTAAGCGAGTAACGTAGTCATAGCCATACCTACCAAGATAATAGATTCAATTAAGCTAACCTAATCATAAAGACGTGACTGATTAACGGATGAAATAGGGCTCGGTCGACCGAATAAGCACTCTCGGTCGACCGAGTGCTTCAACTTCCCAGATTGCATCCCTGAATATATTTCTCTCGGCGTTTCTCATACAAATCGGATTAAATAGTGATTCGTCAGGCAATCATATAAACTAATCTAAATACACGTAAATCAAACATGTAGATTCATCCATAGATGTTAGGAAGAGGACGTAGGGTATGGGATCCTCATAGACAAGGCATCGCCACCTCCCTAACGTCATAGCCTAGATCTACATCATCCAACTATGCATAATTGACTCAAACAATCAAAGCATAATTGGGAAATTAATTACTAAAAAGAAAGGGAAGAAAATAAACTAGGGCTTACATGTTTGCAACCCTAGAAACCTTCACAAGCCTAATGAATCCTTATTTCATCGTATGTATATATATGAATGAATTGGTGTGTGTTGGTGTATTTTTACAAATTTCGTAGCTGCTGCTTATATAGAGGTTTTTGCCGACCTAGGAAGGATCTAGAAGATATACATGCGATTTCTGCCGGATAAACTTCAAGTGACCGAGCCGACTCTCTCGGTCGGCCGAATGGATAGGCTCGGTCGACCGAGCCCTTTTTTACACGTGTTAAACGCGTCTCTCTTTGTCGACTTGTTCCCCACTTGCATTCTTTTTGGTGAAGGCGATTTATCCTTTGATTAATGCTCCGATTTTCCACTTCATTATCTTGAGATTTCTCGATTGCGCGATATTTATCTTCCGATTTATCACGATCTACAAAATCAGCAATTATCTCACAATAAATCGGTCTTTAATAATAAAAGCAGCTAAATACCAAAAATCATATTAATAATTACTTAACATTAAATAATAAATATAAACAAGTGATTTAATACGAAATATATATTACTAATCTCGATTTAAGGTCAATGTTGATGACTTTTACGGGTATAATTTGACCGTCATGATGGCAGGAGTTAGCACTAGCTTTGAAACTATTAGGGCAATGTATCTTGTACCACTGTTGTACTTGTCTGATTTTCAATAATCATGAAAGATTCTTTTTAAGTAAATGGACGGCCAAATTAAATTTATAGAGAGAATGTCAAATCCTAAACGATTTATAGCTTCGGTGCTGTTGCATTTTTTCCTCTTTTCCCCCTCATTTTAAAGACTCTTGATCTAGATTCCAAACGTTATAAAAATTTTATCAATTATTTTTTCGTGCTATTCATTTCGAGACTTCATTTGATATCATTACATTGTTTTTATGAGATTTCACGGTCCAAATTCACTCGGTGATTTTGAGATGGTAAACTTTGACAGTGAATTTCAACGGTGGATTTCCAAAATTGCTTCAGAATATGGTCATTGTGGTATTGAAATAAAAAACACGAAAAAATAAAAATAATTGTAGAAAAAAGTACTGTTATAGATTAAAAGATATAAATGTTTAAAAATATGGATGAAAGAAAATGCATTGTATTTTTTTTTATTCCTGGCGTGTGTTAGGTGCATCCAAATTTTTTCTTAATAAGTTTGTCATTTATGTAAATTTTTTGAAAAGATGTCATATTGCCTAATTTAGATCTTTTATTTGTCCTCTACCCTAAATCCAAAAAAAAAAAAAAAAAAAAAAAAAAAAAAAAAAAAAACCTATGGGCAGAATCACTAGGCCATAATTGCTTAGTGTAGCATACCTTATCGGCAATTATCATTGGGATTTAGGGGATGTCTCATATGCAATTTAATCCTTTTGTGACACACTGGGATAGGGTAAAGAAAAAGCACTGGAAAATGATTCAGAAATTCCTATGTCGGGTGTGCTAAATTTTATATTGTCACCATATAGCGTAATATTTCGTTTATAAGTCTATGATTTAGCCACACACACAACACACCCAAAAGAGAGGTCAGTCTATGCCGATGAGACTTTGGTGTGGTCAAAGTTAACACCCCAATGCCCAAGAGTTTATGAGTCCAAGTCTTACTAGTAACAAGTGAATAAGATATACTCTTTCCATTTGATTTATCGACGTGATCGTTAATTTCAGCGTATATTAAGAAATTAAGTTAATGTATTGAGTTAAGATTAAAATGACTAGAAGCCCCTTAGGTATAATTAATGTACTTTTTATCCCGTCAAAAAAACAATTCTTTTTATCTCGCCTATTGAAATAAATAATGGTAAAATAAGGAAAAATACTGATAAATATTGTATTGAAAATATAACTACATCATATAAAATAAAACAAATAATTTTGGTAAATAACCAGACATTCTTTAGATTCATATTTAATCGTCGTAGTTGTCGAAAAATATATTCATTTTTATTTGACGTTATTTACATTTAAAAGCACTATTTATTGTGCTTTTCCTAAATATACCATTATTATTAAGAGATAAGATAATAAAAGCAAAGATTGTATTAATTATATTCAAAATGAGGCTTTATTATCATTTTGGTGTCGTAAAAGAAAACACTTGAAAATGATTGTTGTAATATTCGATTTTGGAAAGAATGACGTGTCGTTTGCATAAAAACGAAAATATTAGGTTGATTCGCATTATTCGGAGTTTAAGTATTTCATCAATTTTATACATATATTTTCGAGATATGTGTATACAATAAGGAAAAGGGAATCTGATTTTTAGTAAAAGGGCGATTAAGGAAAATCAGTGAATTAGGTAATTGTGGGGATTTTTCCTATTTAAGGAAAAATAAACCTAATCGCTCCCTTAAGCTTTTAATCAGATTTTTCTTCCCCAAATTCGTATTTCCTGCGCACAAGAGCAAATAGAAGGGGCTGAGAGACTTTCATTGATTTCTGAGTCAATTCTTAACCGTTTTCAGTTCCGAGAGAAGCATCAGAATCGTCGCGAGAAGAGCGTCGTTTCCGTATCATAAAATTGGCACTTTTCTTAAGGTAATTAATTTGACCTAACTGAGTTCTTGGTTGAGTTTTGAGGATCAAAACTCATACCTTTTCGTAGTTTATTGTTTGGAATCGTGTGATCGGTTTTAATGCGAATTTGAATTGATCATATAGATTTGTTGCAGAAAAGAGATCGTTTTAGCTGCTGTTTTTCTGAGTTTCTTTGTTTAGAATAGCTTGCTTAAGGTAAGAAGGGCTTCCTACAAGTTAATTACGGTTTCGTAGGATCTATGTTAGTTTTGGAGGAGATTTTATGCAAGAATTGTTACCTTCGTTTTGCCTAAGGATCTACCGATGTTATTGTTAGGAAATCTACGCGGGAACGCAGCGTAATTCAAAAATTTATTTCCTATCGACCCAAGATCGACTTCGTTTAAGCAATAAACAAACAAGTATTAGACGGTGGTTACCTTGGTTGATCTAAAAGATCGACGCTTTGACCGTCTAAGGAGAGTAGTTCTGCATAGAGCCGCCCAAGTGTTCGGCCTCTACCGCTAGTCCACACGAGCACCCCGCCGGAATCCCATCATGGATTGCTATTGGAAAACTCCGGTTGCTAGACCGGCCTTTTTCCCCTCTCTCCAACTCTCTATAGGATGCTCTCTATTTTACACAAGAACTATTAGTTCTTGGAATTGTGATGTACAAAAGAGCTTGACACCCACACTATATTTATAGTGTATGGGGCGCCCCCTAGTAGAGTAGAGGAGAAGAAAACATTTTCCAATAAAATAAGGAAAATATATTTGATTGATTTATCTCATTTATTATAATATCTTATATTAAATAAATCTAAGATATTGTCAATATCTTATATTGAATATTTCCAAGATATTGTCAATATCCAATATTGACTATCTTTATTTTATTACCATAAATTAATTTACACATGTGTATATATCACATATATATTATTGCACATATAAATCCATTTATATATATATTACATACATGCGCATGCATAGTACCAAACACTTTTGCACACACGCACACATAAGTATTATATATATATATCAAATATTAATATTTGGTAATACCATTAATTAAATTGCACAATCCAAGTGTATCTTATGCACACACAAATTGCGCCACCTTAGCCAATAAATTGGCATCCGGGATATTCTTTAATTAACATAATAATATTAATATCTTGTATTTAATTTATTCATAATAAATAAACACCACCATATTAATTTACCACTATAACATTTATAGTCTCGAGATAAACTTTCCTTATTTGGTTATCATCTATAACCACATTTTAATCCGGCTAGATGTTCATATGTGTGTGACCCGATAGGCTTCGAATATGTTGGCCGTAGACACAAAGTGCAAATTACGAAAATGCCCTTCATACCTAACGATCACGGGATGAGTCAGCAACACACCGAGACCCCAATCATCGGAAGAGTCAAATGCAATGACTACTACCTTTCATGTGAAACGATTCTTTGTGTAACTTACAATCCTATCATTTGTAATAATATCCATACGGTTAAATCGCGTCGAGTGTCAAACATTAACGACCGTATCTTATAATCTGGATATCATGCTCTCTCGAAGTAACTCGTTTACTCCCACTTTGCAAAGATTCATGAGAGTAAGACATTCCTTATAAGAAGGCCATTTCGGATATTCAATCCTAATCATAGGATACGCGATTCCCAGACGACCAATCATGTATACTCCGCATGCTTCAATATCATACCCAATCACTACCGCATGATCGCCCCATGGCTAGGGGAAACCTCAATAGTGTCAAAGCATGACAATCCACACCGTGATGCCATGAAGACTCGGTCTTAAGGATAATTACACAACCGCCACATAGTGTGACACTTATCCATGTAAGTGGGTCGATCTAACGTCACGCATTTCTAATACACGTCCACGCATACGGTCTAAGTGTCTCTACACTTCGATGAAGCGAGATCTATCCACCGCTTAAAGACAGAAGACATCTAATACGTGCTAGCATGTTCATACTATCAATGCCTGTTTAATAGTACATCGACCTAGAGACATTTAAGTATCAAACTTATTAAAGTGATTAGAGATCTCATCAACCATAATCACCTATCATGGTTTCTCTATCACAGTTTAATACTAAGGGCGTCATCATATAACAATTCATAATTGGTTCTTTAAAAAAGAACGTATATATGACAACGAGAAAAACCATTTTATATATGTATAAACATAAAGAAATAGTAGAAACAATCCGACCCGGTCGGATCCGGTCCAACCCGATTGGGTTTAGGACACTATTTCAACAATCTCCCACTTGGCCTAAAACCAATCACTCGCACACACAAGAGACCAAGTTGAAACACAAGAATCTCATGCAATACTACTAACCATTTTTAGCCTTAAGCGGATCGCTATCCGTGGGGACTCGATCGTCTTCATACCATGCTCCAAATGACCAAGTCAAAGGAACCGCCACAACACACACATGAATCTCTCGACGAGACCACAGTGGTCGCCCTTGCTTCAAGCAATGAATCCACTTACTATATCAGCCATATAGAAATGGTGGAAGAACGTGCACAAGGTTCAAGAATGAACCTCATAGACTCATGTCTTTGCTCCCATTTGCGCCTCCAAGGCACTCATCGTGTTTTGGCTCAGTTGTAGAATTTACAACGACCCATAGGCTAGAACATTTCCAGCTCACTGTATCACTTAATCAAAGTGACTGCAAACCCAGACTGTAGCTCCCACTCGCCTTCATAAGACTCAGGATACACGTCGGTATATCTACGTTTATTTAATTCCAAGTTTCAATAAACTAGGAACTCTTCATTAACTTGTTTAAGGATATTCTCGACATTCACCAGATTTACTTTCATACTTGCTCATGACTCTTCAAGGACTATGAACAACTGGCATATCTCTTATGATGGTTCCTATCGCAGTAGCAAAGAAAACCTTCCATAATCATCATCTTTCACCTCATATTTAGGACCAACGTCCTAACATAGATAGATCTTGAGAACACAGGCTAGCAGTATCCCCTGCCGCGATCTATGCTAAACTTCTTTTAGCATCACATCTATATAGGTAAACTATAATCTAATAGCAGTTCAATCTACTATAGATTCTTATTTCTAAAAATAAGAACTGCTAATCCAAGTGCTAACGTAAAGACCTTGAACTACCAAACATTAATTGACTGTGACATGGGGTGATAATTCCTTAGTGAGATATCTAACATCTTGCTCAAAAATCATAACACACTCTTACTATCCATTTTGCACATTGGGCATATCCTTCTTTGACTAAATCAAACTCCTTTGGTTATCAAACAAAGAAATAAATCTAGAGAATCTTGTTTGAGTCCATAAATGGATCTCATGGGCTTACATATCATGTCATCATCTATGAACATCGAGCTTTCTGCCCAACGCCTTCAACACTATCATATAGCCATTATACGAAGTTACAACAAGCATAGTCTGAATGGCCTGGGCTCGCCTTCTGAGGACATTCCTCTAGGTAAGATGCAGACTAGGTTCATAACTGGTTGTCACCGATGGAACTGATTCGGATATTATGGCTCTGGCCATATTTCTCAACCTTGCCTTTCAAACATTCTTTCATAAGTCGTGAGATATTCATTCTTCAAGATGAACATACCAGTAGCCCTTTCAAGCTTTAAGGTTATCCATAGACTTACAGAACTTTTGTGTGCACTGAGCAGTGTTCTACACCTCATCGCTATGCGACGTCTGCTCATGTTCCAATGGTTGAATGTATCTTTGTGGTTCTCAAACTCTTTTGAGATCTGATTCACTCCCACTGTTTCTTTTGGAAGAAACACTAGAAGACAGCATGTTTGGAGACAAGCATTTTGCTCCGCGGACAAGTAAATAATATCCAGCGTGCTAGCTAAGACATTCCACAAATTTGCATATGTCGTATTAGGCTCCAAGCCTTTCTGACTCTGCCTATGACAACTTCAAATCATCGGTTAAGATAGATTCGACATTATCCTCTTCTATATCTAATATGGAATTTATTCAACCTTTATCTTTGGAACTCGGTTAAGTATAAGGGCACTATCCCGAAACGTGTAACGGATACTTCGCATGGCTTGCGTCACACCTTTATCATATAAAGTGTTGTTTCCATTTTGGGAACATAATCTAATTGCGTATCCCAAAGATGGTATCCGTCAAGGGAGAATCTTATTCCTTTTCAGACGACTTCTGAAAACACCCTTCAGGTATTAATTACTTCAATCCAATTGAAGATTAATTCCTAAGTAGCTCATCAATCTAATATTCATACTAGCTCAAACTTTTTGGGCTTTCCGAATTGTTGTACTTCAATAAGTACACTTGACTATTTCTAAAAATAGTCGTAGAGATTAATAAACAATTATTTGTGGCATTAATTGTCATAAGCCAACAAACATCAATATGTTTAGGTTCTAGCCAATCTTCTAGGTTTCATAACATTTTCTTAAAAGGGTATTTTAGTCCTCTTTGGATAAGATACGTATAACCCACATGATTCATAATCATATGGTTGAAAGATCATCGAATGACGCTTGGTTACACGCTTCCCTTCCATAGAGACTGTGCCTAGAACAACCACAAATTAAGGATAACAACCATACAAATATTTAGTTGAGATTTCATCACATATATCAACTATATAGTGACAACAATCTAGTAAGTTAGATTCAGTGACCTTTCAACTTTATCGGAATAACATTTATTCTTTACAATTGAATATGTGTACTAAATCCGGACAAATAACTGAAAGTATGTTCTTCATAAGAACCGGAACATAATAACATTTATTTAGTTCACTTATCAGTTTACTAGATCCAGACAATGGTAAGTGTCACAACGTTTGCTTCACCTTCCATATCTGGATTTAACCTTTCTAGTTTAATCACACTCGTAAGATATCATATCTAAGAGTTGACTTGAACTTAGATAGATTTATCTCAACAGACTTGCTTAGAATAGAGACTTCGATAAGCACTCTATTTAAGCACATGCCCTAACTTTTCTTTCAATCCTTTAAGCACTTGAAAAACGTTTCTTATTGTAGTATTCATAAGACTTTAAGAAAGATCACAAGAGCCATGTCCTTAATTTCCTTTCATAAAGAAAATCTAAAGTTTATTAAATAGTTTATTTAACCTTTTGAATCGTATTCAAAACATTGAATATTTAATTAACGTTTAAGCAATGATAGAATTAAGTTGATACTTAAATTACAATTTTGAAAACAACATTTCCAAAATTCGATGTGGTCATTCTTATTCAACGTTTGAATTAATTGTCATCGTATGACAGAATGATCATCTTGGATCGTATTCAATATATGACTAATTCGTTGAAACTTATTTCAAATGATTTAATCATATCATGAGCTTCCGCTTTCATTAATAATTAAAGCCTTGGAGTGTTGCATCAAATATGTAGTCTCCTTGTCTCTAACTACTATAACGGGATTGCTCGTGTCATTGCTTATTTTAAAAGGATTAAAATTACTTAACCATACTTGAGAACGTTTCTCAAAAGGTAACAGTCATAATTTGGTTTTGCTAATCGGGAATAAAACATAAATATAAAAGTTTGCTAAAACTACAACATAAAAATGAAAATAAAAGAGTGTTGCTGTTTATATACGCAAAATCAAAAATGGTCTTTTGGTTTATGATTTTGCTCCCACTAGTCAACTACTTCCAATTGACTTTCAAGAATTATTAATTTCTTTAGTGGACAAGATCCCACTAAACTACCGCGACCCCCGCTTTGGCTGGTGGGCCGAAAATAGTCAAATAGATAGACAACATCCCTTTGTCAATCGTATCATATACAACTCTTGTTGTTTGACTAGTCAACTCTTTGACAAATTTTCTTCTTATGAAATAGTCAAACCCTTGCCTCTAAAATCCAAATGACCCCGCTTTGGCTGGTGGCCGAGAGAATTCTTAGTCAAGTCATAACCCCAATATTCGTGAGATCTCATACGATCATATCTCGATAATAATGATATACCCGAGGTGAGGTCAACCCCCTGCTTTGGTGATGAGATGGATCGAACAAAGGCTCTTTCACGTCGTCATTATAATATGGGAGGCAATTTTAACTTGATTCTTTTGAGGTGGAAGTATTTATGTAAATTAATTAACTTAATTAATTTTAATTATGGTCTCATCATAAATATGTCTATCTCTATAAACATACATCCTACACATTTATCTAGATCGTGCCTAGTCATACATCTATCGTATCATATAAAATAAATACAAGCACAAAATAAATAAATGCGTAAAGTAACCGGTATGATCATGGACTTTTCTAGAGTGCGGTTTGAATACAAACCCGAGCGAAACCATGGTCACAATCTAAGGTAGAATTTGCAATCGCCAATAGGATCTTTAATGCTCCATTCTCCAATGGATCTTTATTTTCGTCTTTTTTGGTCTCCATCTTCCGCTCCATTCTTGTTACATTTAATTCTATCTAATAAAATTAATACACCCGCCCACACAGAGAGCCAACGAGGAATAGGATAAATGCAGGAAAATAAACTAGGTCACATTCTTCATAACGACCTAGGACAATTTTAAACCAACGAGAAAAATTAAATCATTCACATCTATCCTATCGATCGAGTCCATGATCAATAAAGTCCATATAATCATATTATATCTACTATATCTAATCCATACAATAAAATCTTATGAAAAAAAGATAAAATTAAAATTTGACTACTTGCGTCTTTAATCAATTAATATTTAATCTATTAAATAATTTTATCCAATCAATTAACTAATTAACATTTAATTAATTAAATGATTTTAATCGAAATAAAATTAACGATTAATTTTTAACCGATTTTAATTTTAATTTTAATTAATTAGAACTATTCCAAAATAAATCAAAATTAAAATTATTTCTCTTTTGTTTCTTTCCTTTTGATTCGTAATCAAAGGGATCTTTGGTTTCTAAACCAAATTTGGCTTAAAGCGCAGCCACTTTCCAAAATCAAAATTTTGGAAGTGGCGCAAGCTAAAGCTTTACAAATCAAATATTTGAAAAGGCGCAAGCGCTATTCCAAATCAAATATTTGGAAATGCCAAATAATTTTGGTTTAGGCACAGCCACTTTCCAAAATCAAAATTTTGGAAGTAGCGCAGGCACAACCTTTTCCCAAATCAAATATTTGGAAAGACCATTATTATTTTAATGCCGTGTGGCATTCCAATGACCCAAACTATTTGAACCATTGGTTAGTGCGTGACACAACTAAACAAAGGAAATTAATAATCACAACTATGAACCATATTGAATCACAAAATACACAAAACAAAAATTTGGAGATCCGCCCGGCATTGACGGTCAACCATCGCCAAAGCAGCAGAGTTGCCCTATTTGCCATTGCCGCGCCGGTGGTGGTGCCTCACTTGGTCGGACGAGCACCACCCGATCTCGTTTTTTTTTTATTTTTCTTTTCATGTATCACTTTTGCGAATCAAAAAATCTTTCATCTTTTAATCACGTGATTTAAACGATAAAATTAACTACGCACAATAACATGCTTATTGCTTAAGCTCGAAGCTCTCTCTGATACCACTGTTAGGAAATCTACGTGGGAACGCAGCGGAATTCAAAAATTTATTTCCTATCGACAAACAAGTAGTAGACGGTGGTTACCTTGGTTGATCTAAAAGATCGACGCTTTGACCGTCTGAAGAGAGTTTGAGAAAGTGATAAACACTAGAGTAAACTTCAACTTAGTTTATTCATAAAATGAAAGAAGTATAAATAGTTACAATTGAGGGAGAGACTAGCTAGCTTGGGCGCCCTTTAGAGTATATATAGCTATGGGCGGCAAGCATGCATGTAAAAGTAAAAGCTATGTCTATGACATAAAGTAAACTAGAGTTTGACATATTAATTGTTTATATGTACCACAATTAATATGTCCTTTTACAAATAAAGTGTACAAATAATGTATACACAAAATAAATAAATATTACATAATATTTGATATGAATATTTGATATGTAATATTTCCACACCCCCCCTCAAGCTGGGTTGTATATGTTTATCTGACCAAGTTTGCTACTCAATCTCTTTGAACATAAGTGGCGGAATGGCCTTGGTGAGAATATCGATTGCAGTCTGCTTTGAGGAACATCTTTGGAGTTGAATAATCTTGGCATCAATCTTCTCCTTCGAGGAAGTGTCTGTCAATGTCCACATGTTTGGTTTTATCATGATGGGTGGATCCTCTGCCATGCATAAGGTGAATTATTGTCTGCAGAGTGTGATAGGTTCTTTGAATAAATTTCTTTGAAGTTCGATGAAGGACCCTTTTTATCCATAGAGCTTCACAAATACCCAAAACTAGTGCCTTGAGTTCGGCTTCAAGACGACTTTCAGAGGCGATGAGGTTGTTTCTTGCTCCTCCAGGTGACAAGATTTCCCATACATAAAACGATGAGCTGTAGGAGACCTTATGTCTGCGTGTGTGATGACCCACCAATCGGCATCGGTGTAAACCTTGATAGATCTCGCCTTGGCAGAGTGGACTTCAAGTACCTCAATTATCCTCATTCACGAGCATCCCAATGTTGCTCAAGTAGGGCAATGCATGAGCCAAGCTAACGGTGACTCATATGCAATATCAGGTCTTGTATGGGACAGATAAATGAGTTTCCCTACAAGTCTTTGATATTGATCCTTCCTGACAGCAATGTCACCATGCAGCAGGGTATTACTGGGGTCTACTGGGGATACAGCAGGTTTGCATCCCAGCATACCAGTTTCCTTCAGCAGGTCCAGCACATATTTCCTTTGAGAGATAGAGATACCCTGGTTGTTTCTTGCAATTTCCATACCAAGGAAGTATTTAAGATAGCCCAAATCCTTGACTTGAAAAACCTTTGCCAGTAGAGTCTTCAAATTCTGGATCTCAGTAGAGTCATCACCAGTGAGGATGATATCATCCACATATACAATAAGAATAGATCTTTTCTGGCTAGTTGTCTTGATAAACATGGTGTGATCTGAGTTGCATTGATGATATCCAGCAGCTTTAACCACAGTAGTGAGTTTCCCAAACCAGGCTCTTGGGGATTGCTTTAGGCCATATAGAGATTTCCTCAATTTGCAAACCTTTCCTTGAGTGTGCGGATTGGTAAAACCAGGAGGTACATTCATGTACACTTCCTTAGTAAGGTCACCATTGAGAAAAGCATTTTTGATATCCAATTGGTGAAGAGGCCGGTCAAGTTGGACAACAAGAGATATCGAGATTCGGCGGTGTTCGGTTTGCCCACGGTGCAAAAGTTTCTTTGTAGTCAATGCCATAAGTTTGAGTGAAACCCCTTGCAACTAGTCCGGCCTTATACTTGTCAATTGTACCATCGGCATTGTATTTGATAGTAAATAACCACCGTGGTATTTGTCTTCTTGCCTTTGGGAGAGCTGTTAGATCCCAAGTATGATTATCCAGGAGGCGGTCATTTCTGTTTTACATGACCTTCCACTTATCATGTTGAAGAGCTTCGAATATTTTTGGAATGGGTGAGAGTCCAAGTCTGTGTAAACATGGCAAAAGCGGTGATAAGCGATCATAAGATAGATAATTATGAATAGAATGATCGATAGTGCAAGATCTCTTTCCTTCCACGATAGCAATAGGTTTATCATCAATGTCGGCAGGATCTTTGAGAGTCGATGAGGTTGCGGAGTATCGGTGAGGCTCGGGTCGATGAGGCTCTGGTTTAGTAAAGTGGCCGAGGATCGATGAGGTCTTTGTGAGTCGATAGGGTGCTAAGGTTCGATCTCTTGAGAATCGATGAGTTCTTTGAGGTTAAGAGTTTCTTTGAGGAGCGGATTTAGGTCAATTTCAATCAGGTTTCCATCAGTGACTGCCTCAGTGGACTTGCTGTAGTAGGGAGTCCTTTCAAAGAATTTTACATCCATAGAATTGTAAAATCTCTTTTCAGAAGGAGAATAACACTTGTAACCTTTCCTGTCCTTTGCATATCCTAGGAAAATGCAGTTGTGAGCTTTGGGGTCAAGTTTGCTTCTGTGTTGGGCATGGATATAAACAAACACAGTGCAACCAAAGATTTTTGGAGGTAATTGGGAAATAAGATGAGGGCAGGAGTGTGTGGTCAGAAGGGTTTGGATAGGAGTTTTGAAGCCTAACACTCTCTTTGGAAGTCTGCTGATTGATTAAGTATGTGGCGATTAATATAGCTTCACCCCACATATACTTTGGAACATGTGTGGTGAACACGATTGATCTAGCCATCTCCAAAGAGTGCTGTTCTTTCTCTCGGCATCCCCATTTTGTTGAGGTGTTTCCACACAACTACCGATATGGACAATCCCCTTATTCATCAAGAAATTCGAGGTTAGACTCATAGTATTCAAGTGCATTATCGAGTCTTTAAGATCTTGATCTTAGTGTCAAATTGAGTAGAGATCATGTTGTAAAATTCCTAAAAAAATATTCCAACTTCAGATTTATCCTTCATTAAAAACAACCATGTGTTCCTGGTATGATCATCAATGAAAGTGACAAACCACATTTTCTGTTATACTTTTTACTCTTGAAGGTCCCCATACATCACTATGAATTAAAGTGAAAGGTGTGGATGGCAAATAAGGTAGTTTGGCATACACAGATTTGGTAAGTTTGGCAAATTGACAAATATCACATTGAAGATCATTGATATTACATCCTTTAAATAATTCAGAATTACTGGACTTCAAATAACCAAAACTTGGATGTCCTAGTCTATAATGCCATAACATGATATTGTCTAAGGTTTGAGTGCAGTGTTGAGGCGGTCGAGTCTTGATCTTCTATTTTGAAGGTTGACCACATACAATCCTGAAAGGTGGTTTATCCCCCAATCACTTCCTGTGAAGAAGGGTCTGGAAAGTGCATTGATTCTTATTAAAAACAACGAGTCCAATTCAAATCTTTTTGAGTCTCTTGTGACTATGAGATTGTAGTCAAATTTTGGAACAAATAGGACATCCTTTAGGCATATCTTATTAGTGAGTTTAACATTTCCAAAACCTTTTGCACACGAGATAGATCCATGATAGTCTTAACATTGTGAATTTGATGACATGGCATAAGGTGAGTCATGAGGTTTTTATTGCCGGTCATATGGGAGGAGGCCCAGAATCAACAATCCATGTTTCATTACTAATAGAAGAGTAGAATTTACCGCACTAGCCCGAGTAGCCGTGTCGGTAGAGGACTACCTTCTTTTTGTTGAGTGAGAAAGCTTTGAATGCGAAACTGAGCATTCAACTTGTTATCATTCTCCTCTTCATTGACATACACCTTACTGACTTTCCTGCTAGGCTTGGAGGAGTTAGGCTTGCCATGTAGCTTCCAGCAAGTGTCCTTGGTGTGATTTGTGCGTTTGCAGTGCTCACAAAACAACTTTCCAGTTCTATCAGTAGGCTTTCTAAATGTCTCAGTAACCTCAGTGAGCTTCTCGACGGTCGGGCAGGTAGCACTCTCGGCAGGTTGTCGGCATGGGAGTTCAAAGAAACATCACTTTCCTCTCTGCTTTCCTCATGTTTGACCTCGGCAAACATGGATTTGAGATGGGGAGAGGTTTTTGGCAAGGATTCTTCCTCTAACATCATCAAGAGTAGGATTCATCCAAGAAGAAACTTGAATACTCTCTTTTTCTCAATAATGTCCTTATAAAGGCGACATCCTTAACATCATTCCAGGGGTGAGTTTCCAACATATCTAGGTGTTTCCATGCCCTAGATAGTTGGTTGAAGTATTGAGTTACAGACATATCTCCTTGTCTGCAGTTTTGAATCTGAGCTTCAAGTTCATACACTTCTGATGTATTGTCTTTCTTGGAGTAAAGATCTCTGGCATTATCCCAGATTTCCTTTGCAGTATCATACATCATAAAGTTCTCACTAATTTCTTTTGTCATTGATCTTGTGAGAATGGTCATGACTTGATTATTAGTAGTGTCCCATGCTTCAAATCCGGGGTCATCTTGGCGAGGCGGAGTTTAGAGCGGACCGGTATCCCATCTTACCTTGTCCGAGATGTACATTTTCATAGATCTTGACCCACAGCAAGTAGTTGTTACCATCAAGTCTATGATTTGTGTATGATGAAGATTGATGACCCGGTCTGCTTTGAGCATTTGGGAGTCTCTTGATGAAGATGAAACGTCAGTTAAAGTAGACATTTTTGGAATAAACAGAACTGAGTTTGCAACGGATTTTAGAACTCAGTAAGGCTCCGATACCATGAAGAGAGTTTGAGAAAGTGATAAACACTAGAGTAAACTTCAACTTAGTTTATTCATAAAATGAAAGAAGTATAAATAGTTACAATTGAGGGAGAGACTAGCTAGCTTCAAGGCGGGCACTAGAGTATATAGCTATGGGCGGCAAGCATGCATGTAAAAAGTAAAAGCTATGTCTATGACATAAAGTAAACTAGAGTTTGACATATTAATTGTTTATATGTACCACAATTAATATGTCCTTTTACAAATAAAGTGTACAAATAATGTATACACGAAATAAATAAATATTACATACTATTTGATATGAATATTTGATATGTAATATTTCCACACCGTCTAAGGAGAGTAGTTCTGCATAGAGCCGTCCAAGTGTTCGGCCTCTACCGCTAGTCCACACGAGCACCCCGCCGGAATCCTATCATGGCTTGCTATTGGAAAACTCCGGTTGCTAGACCGGCCTTTTTCCCCTCTCTCCAACTCTCTATAGGATGCTCTCTATTTTACACAAGAACTATTAGTTCTTGGAATTGTGATGTACAAAAGAGCTTGACACCCACACTATATTTATAGTGTATGGGGCGCCCCCTAGTAGAATAGAGGAGAATAAAACATTTTCCAATAAAATAAGAAAAATATATTTGATTGATTTATCTCATTTATTATAATATCTTATATTAAATAAATCTATGATATTGTCAATATCTTATATTGAATATTTCCAAGATATTGTCAATATCTAATATTGACTATCTTTATTTTATTACCATAAATCAATTTACACATGTGTATATATCACATATATATTATTACACATAAATCCCTTTATATATATATTACATACATGCGCATGCATAGTACCAAACACTTTTGCACACAAGCACACATAAGTATTATATATATATATATATATATATATATATATATATATATATATATATATATATATATATATATATTAATATCTAATATTAATATTTGGTAATACCATTAATTAAATTGCACAATCCAAATGTATCTTATACACACACAAATTGCGTCACCTTAGCCAATAAATTGGCATCCGAGATATTCTTTAATTAACATAATAATATTAATATCTTGTATTTAATTTATTCATAATAAATAAATACCACCATATTAATTTACCACTATAACATTTATAGTCTCGAGATAAACTTTCCTTATTTGGTTATCATCTATAACCACATTTTAATCCGGCTAGATGTTCATATGTGTGTGACCCGATAGGCTTCTGAATATGTTGGCCGTAGACACAAAGTGCAAATTACGAAAATGCCCTTCATACCTAACGATCACGGGATAGCGTCTAACAACACACCGTGACCCCCAATAATCGGAAGAGTCAAATGCAATGAGTACTACCTTTCATGTGAAAGCTTGATTACGTGTAACTTACAATCCTATCGTAATAATATCCATATGGTCGTACGTCGAGTGTCAAACATTAACGACCGTATCTTATAATCTGGATATCATGCTCTCTCGAAGTAACTCGTTTACTCCCACTTTTCAAAGATTCACGAGAGTAAGACATTCCTTATAAGAAGGCCATTTCGGATATTCAATCGTAATCATAGGATACGCGATTCCCAGACGACCAATCATGTATACTCCGCATGCTTCAATATCATACACAATCACTACCGCATGATCGCCCCATGGCTAGGGGAAATCTCAATAGTGTCAAAGCATGACAATTCACACCGTGATGCCATGAAGACTCCGGTCGTAAGGATAATTACACAACCGCCACATAGTGTGACACTTATCCGTGTAAGTGGGTCAGTCTAACGTACGCATTCTCTAATACACGTCCACGTCTGAGTCTAAGTGTCTCTACACTTCGATGAGCGAGATCTATCATCCCCGCCTTAAAGGCAGAAGACATCTAATACGTGCTAGCTTTGTTCATACTATCAATGACTGTTTAATAGTACATCGACTAGAGACATTTAAGTATCAAACTTATTAAAGTGATTAGAGATCTCATCAACCATAATCGCCTATCATGGTTTCTCTATCACATTTTAATACTAAGGACGTCATCATATAACAATTCATAATTGGTTCTTTAAAAAGAACGTATATATGACAACAGAAAAGTCATTTTATATATGTATAAACATAAAGAAATAGTAGAAACAATCCGACCCGGTCGGATCCGGTCCAACCCGATTGGGTTTAGGACACTATTTCAACGGTTATGATAGATAAAAGTTGTGTTTTTGTGCCTTTTTCTGAGTATTATGATGTTGAACAAGTTTGAGAACGATTAGGGATCGGGTAGAGGTCAAAAACTGAAATTTTGGGTGTTCCTGCGGTTGGTGCGGACGCACCAGGGCTCGTCTTGGCGCACCGGGCAACGCAAGTCGAAATTCACGTCTGAGACACAGTCTTTGGGCGCCTTTGGAAGGCTGTTTTCAGCTTTGTGCAGTTTTGAGCCCCGAATCTAGTTTTAATGTCAATCCTTTGATATAATAACATTAATTAAACATAAACAAGCTTCGATTGAACTTCTGATTCGTTCAGTTAAAACACCGAATGTACTCTTAAAGGGAGTTGAAGTTCGGATCCGCCGGAAGGCCATGAAAGGGCTTGTGCTTTGATGAACTAGAGTTCATCACTGTCTGTGTATTTTCTAGGTCTTGTCCGTGTCTAGAGGTCTAGGAAAGAGAGTTGAGTTTGTGAGGGAGCTTACTTGAAAACACTTATGTGGCTAGTTAATAACCATTAATAATTACATACTTGCATAGTAATAAGATTAAACATCATGTAATCCTTGGTAAGGCACAAGTCTATATCGCAATGTGTAGGCCTTCGGATAAAATGATTAAACTTGCTGGCCTTTCTAGAGGCACCAGGAGTAGAGGGTACTCGTTGTGGATAACTTTGCTGGCCATTAGAGGTCACCAGGAGTATAAGGACTTCACCGAACGCGTATACTATCGGGACTAGCCCGCGGCTATTGGTGAGACACACCAATAGGTTTCACCCACATGTCTCATGGTGGGCAGCACCATGCGTAGTGTCCTTGAATGCTGTTGTATCATAGATAAGCTAAGTTAGAAGCAGTTAGTCATGAAGTGTCGATGGGCATGGAATGAACCTTAGATCGAGTTGGTCTCATAAAGATATATAATATATTAAAACTTGTTAAAGAGCCTAATTAAATGATAGCTTGTTTTTCTATGTGTTTGGGGGAGAGAAGATGAACAGGTTGGACAGGATTTCGAGGAAGACTTTGATGACGACGTTTGAGGACGCCAAAGTTGAAGCGTTTATTTATACTGTTTTATTTTATTTACATTAGATACGTTGTTTTTGGGAACGTTGTATTTTCTTTTAGTTTCGTTTGGAGGTTTTCGTACGTTTTAGATTTCGTTTGGTTTTCCAACGTAATAAATGTCACATTCTATCTTTAGTATGTTGATTTCTATTCTTAGTAGCATTTTGTGAGGTTTTGCCGAGTCTTTTAGCTTCCGTTTGCTTTTACTCGATACGATGTAGTAGAGGCTTACATGTAATATTAGATTTATTTATTATTATACGTGCCGAGCGTTTCATTTCCGGGTAAGGACTCGGTATCCGGGAGCGGGGCGTTACAATTGTAGAAATTAAAGTGTAAACGAGTTAGAAATTAAAGTGTAAACGAGTTAGGAACTATCTATGCTAGCATAATGATAGTAGCAAATACTTTATGTGTTGTCTAAATTTAGTCGAGTGTTGCTCGGTTTGTAGATGTCAAAGCTTGAGTTCATCTCGATAAGAGTTATCCTCTATTTATATTTGAAATTGGAACTTGCCAATACATACACATGTATAGGTAGAAATATAATAATTAAGTGTATGTTTCAGGCTTACTTGATTTGGAACCGGCCGAGCCCTTCTAAGCTCATTTGATGGGGCTAGCTAAAGTCCTTTCCTAGATAATAATGGAAGGCCGGAGTTTGCCGGATCTTGTACAGAAAGAGGCTGAGAAAGCTTAGCTTGCTATAAAAAAAAGTGGAACTGAGCTTTGCTCGATTTAATTACATAGATAGAGGCTGCTTTGTTAAAATAAGATGAAACCTTTTCGTTGTGTTGTTGTGCCGTGAATAATTGTGTTGTTTCATTGTAGTACAAACTTTATATTCAAAAAATGTAGTGTCATGAGCGTTACGGTGGTTGATGATGCCTGAAATCGTCCAGGTTACAATTTGAATACAATGCGGGCGATTGGACCTGTAAAGGATGATACGACTAGTAATTTGATGGGTTTTGTTGATGAATATGGTTGCGCCAGTAACGACTGACTATGTATCAAAGTAAATGAGAGCCGAACGTAGATTTTTTATAATGAGGATGCTGATCTTTTTATAGATTTTCCTCATGAGGGGGTTGATTATGCTAAGATTGAAGTCATGGGTAATGACATGGAGCCGTTATTGAAGGCAGTCATGGAGCAATCATGGTCCTGATGGCAAGAATCAAAGAGCAGTTATAAGATCATGGGTTAATGCCCTACTAATTAAGAGTAATTTCCGTCTAAGGTCGGAGATGACCTGCACTGGGCTAAGTGTCCGAAACCGATCTGAACCTGCACTCTGTCGATTGTAGGAAGTTGTAGATGTCTTACGTCGCGCTAAACGTAAGAGATAAATGACAACATGCGTCGTGTCGTACAAAAGACGACATGCGTCATGTCGAGAAAATACTGATAAGGACGACATGCATTGTATGAATTCCAACCTTGCTAATGTCATATGATGTTTGGAGCCCAACATTGGATTGAGCCTATGTTGGCCCATTTGAAGAAAAAATCTGAATAAGTCCGATAAGTTTCACGTGCATGAGCTCGGGTTATCCACATTTATGTATTGTGATTTTTTTATGTTTTAATAAAAAGAAAAGGGTAGTCCGGTAGAATCTTAAATTTTACTTAATTCCATAAAAAATTATCATTGTATTTTTTTCAAAGGGTATAAGAACTATTATATTAATTACAATCTGTGATACATGTAAAAATTACATGAGAATGAGGGATAAACTTCATGCCATGCATCCTAAAAGATTGAGATCTTCTCGAGCAAGTAAATGAACAGGAGCATTGTAGTGCCTCTGAACGAAGAAAAAAAAATAGAAACAAAAATAGGCGTTAACAGACGACGGTCCTCCATAATATCTCCTAGATCAGACAAACTTTCCTTCCGATCATAAAAACGATGATAAACAGATAAACAATTCCCTTCAAAACAACTCTAAAACAACCCCAAAATAAGGAGCGAGCATCATCAAATGATATATTGCCAAAGCTTTCTCTCACAAAAATGTCGTAACCTTCTTCGAGCTTTCTTGAGAAAAGACATATAATTGCACCTTGTGAATTGCGAAGAGCTCCGCCCACTAAATTAGTGTTGTTCTCGAGCCGAACCAAATCGAGTATCAGTTGTTCAAGCTCTATTCGTTTAGGTCACGAGTTTGTTCATGATCGTTCGTTCAATAAACGAACAAAAAAATTGTTCAAACTTGGTTCGTTAAGGTAACGAGTTTGTTCGCGAACGTTTGCTTAATGATCGAACATAAAATTATGTTCAAACTCAGCTCATTTTTAAGGAAATTTCGTTCGAACTCGTGTTCGAGTTTGGTATGCTACATGTACCTTTGCCTTTCAATTCGAGTTTGACTTATTAAGGTATGAAAACTTAAGTTCAAATGATTAAATAACAAAATATAAAGCAATATCCAAACATTATATATAAATAAAAACATCATGACAACTCTATCAATATTCTATAACATTATCTAGAGTACTTATTTGATTAATAGATGTCTTATCATCTTATAAGTTAAACTTATGTTTTACATTGATTTATCTATATAAGCAGGTTCGCGAACATAATCGAAAGTTCACGATTAAATTCGTGTTCGTTTGTTAGCTTAAAATCTTGTTCAAGCTTGATTCATTAAACTAAACAAACGAACGATTACATATACAAATGAATCGAACATAACACGGCTCAATTCGTTTAAGAGGACTACAACTAATATAGAGTTTCATTATTTATTATGGACTTTTCTTTAAAGGACACGTCATCAGATGCGCATCTATAAATACGTGAAAAAGATCGATCCAGAGGTTTTCTCTTTGTTTTCCGTCATAATCCCCATCAGCAATCGGCTTTAAAGCTTTTCCTTCTCGATTTCGATCCCTGAGGTTAGATCCTCTTGCATCTCAAAAATGCCAGAAATCTCACGTCAATATGACCCTTGATTCATGTGCTTTTATTTTTTATTTTTTATCAGGACTTTGGTTAAGAACAGATTAATTACAGTTCCAGGAAATTTGTAATCGATGCATAGGGCAGAGGAAATTAGCTTAGCATTAGCTTTATACGATGTGGTCCTTGCTTATTTCCCGATTCAAGCTTTGTCATCCTTGTTTTACATGACTGAGTATATCTTATTGATGAAAATTCATGTTTTAGTTGTAAATATTTTGGGCGTTTTAGGGACACCACACCAAATATACCGTTTTTGGCAGCACAATACAATTGATTCTAGATTTTAGAGTTAAAAATCGGCTTTCCGGTACTTGGTACTCTCGATTGTGAATTTGTGACCACCAAAAAATCATAGTCAGCTCCAGAATCAATTTGCCCCCGATTGATTGTTTTTAGTGTTGTGCCACTAAGGCTACCCAAATATTTGAGAGTTTGCGAAATAAAAAAATTGCATGTGAATTTTGCAAGGTTTTTCTTACTGTAAATCTCTAATACTTGCAGCATAATGTAGAGTATAATATGTTACCCATGAAGAAATTAACTAGTCCATATTTGGCAGTGTTGAAATTGTAATGCTTTAATTTGCTGGTTACCCTTGAGACTGAATTACGCTATTTTAGATTTCACACAATGATGATGATAATGATGTACACTAGACATGATCAATGGTGGCAAACAAGTTCAGATCTGCAGATTTTTATTTGTTCCTTATTTCTTGTTATCATTGAGTTTGTGCAGTCATTTGAAGTAGAAACAGGGTGATTTTCGACTCGTTAGCTGCCTATATAACTTGAAATTTGCAAATGACTCAGGGAGGAGGAATTCTTTCGTCTCTTATGTGTTTGTTTGATTCTGTATTAGCATTGTCCTGTAATACTGATTAGGAAAATGATTGTGCCAAAACATTGTTACACTACACACTTGTATAACATTGATAATAGTAGGACTATTTGATTGATATGAGTCTCACTCATTGATTAATGGATTACAATTATGTTAGAGGCGGAATTACATACAACTAAGGGGAGATCCTGCGTCCGCCATTGAGTATGTAGTCATGCAAAGTAGTGTCTCTATCATTCTTGTATGTTTGATTATTTGTAGTTTGAAAAGTGGTTCTGAATGCTCTATGATTGCCTATCGAAACCCAGTGAGAAGATGAACAATTCTGGAGCAGGACCTTCATCAAAAGCAAAAGCCGGAGCAGTACAACCATCAGAGATCCCACTTAAGCCCAAAGGCAGAATGTTTCAGAAGGACTGTTAGTGCTTTCACTTTCCTTATGTTGCTGCCTTAAGTGATTAATAACTCTCTGTTTGTTTTTGTATGTAACAGATTAATAATATATTATCCTAACCTTTATAAGTCTTTTGATGTAACAGTGCGGCACATGTTGTATGGCTTCGGGGATGACATAAACGTATGTGTTGCTATCTTTTTCTGATTTCCCGCTTTAGTTTTTTAAGATTTCTCATCTTTTTGCAGTCAGACGGCATTTGATTTTCTTGAATATCATTGTAGTTGAGAATGCACTTCATTTGAACATAGGAACCAAGGTAAAAGATGGAGTTACTTTGAGTTATTGAAGATAAGGCATTGATCATGATACTTAATATACTATAAGATACCGAATAACAGGATGATGTGGGAGCAATAAAATGAAACCTTATATGTTGGTTTCAGGATGATTTCCCAAGTTAAACTTAGGTAACATTTTCTTTGTTTTGCATAGATGTCTTGCTATTATATAATGCTTTATTCTAAGTGATCATTCTCGTATCACGTAGAATTTCCTGTTCACCAGATACTCTGTTCTAAGATTAGATATGTGTAAGTGTAATATTGTCCTGTCCAATGTCCATATAGGACTAATGTATTCAGTTGCAAGAAGGGGCCTGCTACTGATCAAATGTCTTGTTTCCTATGCTTAAAAATTGATATTTACCTCATGCACTTTCAGCCTCTTCCAGAGACACTGGATCTTGTTGAAGACATTGTCATCGATTACATCACAAATTTGGTGAGTGGAAATCATTCCGACAGAATATATACAATGTATGCATCGTTGCTTGTGCCGCATTTCATGCTGAATAATCAACAACTTAAACCACAGGTCCATAAAGCTCAAAACAACGCGGATGGTAGGGGAAAGCTTTTGACAGAAGATTTTCTGTACTTAATTCGAAAGGTACACTACTATTCATCCTGTGGCTTACAGTTTTGAATGTATGCATTTATTATAATAACAAGCAAACTTTACTACTTATATTGGCATATATAGTAACATGTTTTTATCATATGCTCTGGTACCTTGTTGGATTACAATCTCTCTCGAGAGTTTAAGCCGTTAAACAGAAGAGCAATTTATACATTTATATCGAAACAATTAGTATTGGTAGCTGCTGTTATATATATAGTCTGCATATGTTGTTGTTTCTTATTATATATATATGGATATATGGTTTGTTTTATGAAGGATACGCCGAAGCTGAACCGGTGTAAAGAGTTGTTAGCTTTGCATGATGAGCTGGAAAAAGCAAGAAAGAACTTTGAGTTTGATGAAGAGAAATTTGCATCAGCTGACTGATATATGAAATTTGCCAAAATTTCTTTTTTCTATTCTTAACTATTTTGTTACCTTTCAAAAAAATTGTTGTTGTTGTTGTTCAGAACGTGTGGATGTTCTTATGGTGCAGAAGATATTATCCATTGAATTCAAAAAGGGGAGGGGTGGGGTGGAAATAAAAACTACATCTCTCTACAGTACAGAGACTCATCATTAAGATAAGTAAAAGTGGCAGTTTAAAGCGATTGAAAAATGTTCAAAATTTAGGGTCCGGATTTTTATTGTTCCAATAAGTTTTTTAGTTTAACCACGTGAGTATGTGACATATATTTTAAAGAATGTTTGTCATTTTTCAAAAGACCAATGTTTAATAACTTGACTTACGGCCTCTACACACTCAAGGATGGCACTGTCTCTCTACATATATGTATTTGCACGCGTGCGTGTGTGTGTCTGAGGGGATTTTTATATGAATGGTCAATTGGTCATTATTTTATTAGATTGTTGGGATCGATAGATGATATTTTATTGGGGTGATGAGGAAGAAGGACACCAATATTTCATTAATTAAGGAGAATGACAACTTTTTGAAACTTTCGCATACATGACAAAACTATTTTTTTTATTATTTTTCTGGTGCATTTTTCCAAAAAAAAAAAAAAACGCAAACACACTTTCTCTCTTATCTATCTTTTTAAACACTTATATCTCTCAATCTTAACTCCAAATTTGAAAATTATTTCACCGAATTTTTAGATTTTCATTCTCTTTATTTTGAGAATGCATTCAACATATTTCGACGTGATTAGAAAATCATTGTCGAAATTCAACATTATTTAAAATTCATCGATTTTTGGGATTCACTGGAAAGATTCACTGTGTGAATTTCGATAGTGAATCTCACGAAAAACGATGTAATGATATCGAACCAAGTCCTCAAAACGAAAGATCAAAAATAAAAATTTCAAGTGAAATTTTCATTCCATTTTAAATCTAGATCAAAAGATGTGAGTATTTGAAATTCAATGCAATTTTCATCACATTTGAGATCAGATCAAAAGATATAGATTTGAAAATCAGAGAGGAAAGAGATAAAAAAATGTCCAGGTGCGGAACAGGCGTGCCTTTTTCAAATTCTTTTATCGCTCATTCTTCCTACATTTATAAAATTATAAATTTGTCATTCCCAATAAAAATGAAGGATAAGAATTATATTCCATCAAAGTGAAGTTGCAATTACCGACTCTAATATTCCATTGCCTAAATTGCTTTTGAAATTTGTAGCCCACACCGTCAATTGAATCCAATGAATTCAGGAGATAAGTAGGGATTTTCAGGTCCTTGATTTTTTTATTTTTTATTTTTTGGGTCGTTGTCGTCACAAAATTAATCGTTAAGTATCTTGTAATAATCAATCGTTGTAGGCAATTAATGATACAATTTTGTCAAAATTTAATGGTTAGATGGATTTATTTTGCACACCTAATTTAGCATGGCACCCATCCATCTACTACTGGCTTCACACGATCGATTTTTGAAAAGATTATTATGTAAAAGAAAAAGATTATATATATCTCAAGGCTCATTAATTTTGATGTAGGGACCTATTGAATCATATGGTTCCCATCAAATTTATAACATTTGTTCTGGTCAGGAATTATATACAGATCGAGATATATAGAATCTTTTTTTTTTTTTTTTTTTTGCAAGGTGATCTTCACTATTCACATTCATAAACTCAAATTTTTAGACCACATAATCGTGTTTTAAGAGATCAATTGTGTTTCGTATCCAACTAGTGTGGTGACATAGTAAGTTTAGCGAATGGCCAGTGCAATAAAATGGTCCCTCCCGCATAAGTTGCATTGGTCTAGTAGTGAGTTAGACTATAACATGTCATGAAAACCAGTGTTCGAACCCTGTTAAAAAAAAAAAAAAAAGGAAAAAAAAAATGGTCCATCCCTTTTTCTTTTTAATTTTAATTAATATTTTATTATTATTACAAAGATGGGTATATTCTTTAGGAGAATATATATGTTATCAAGACGTACCCCATCTGAACAGAATCTTTTTTTCATTATTTTTTCTATTTTTAAACTCAAGCTGAAGATGCCATTCAATTGCTCAATTTGTAGAGCCAGACTTTTAATTCTAGAATAATTATACTGTCACAGCCATTCAACAAGAACAAATAAAGATAATTAATAAATGTTCTGACGTACGATGTGATGATCGATTCCTCCTCGTGATATTGCATCGGGAACTTATACTGCCCCGCATCACAAGGGATCATACTGCCACATCTGATTGTTGTTGAATGATTGTGACAATTACATTATTCTTAATTCTACGAAAATGCAGACGATTTTTCAACCAAAATTTTGCCTTTAGACAAAGAATAAGAAGGAAATGAAAAAGAAGGTATATATTCATTCCTCAATAAATGGATAGAATGTCTCCCAGTGTTTAATTAACTGGCTGGATTCAGCCAGAACAAGTACCTCAAACAAAAATCCAACCTATACTACTATTTTTACTAGCTGGTCCTGTATACATATATATATATATATATATATATATATATATATATATATATATATATAAGCATCAATCCTATTGAAACATTGCTATAAACAGCAATTTGCAAGTTTAGTACTGATTATTTTTACTAAATAACTCATTATTTGAATGAACATTAATAAGGAGAAGAGGGGGTATGGTTTGCTATTAGCAGCAAGGGATAGTGAGTATGTGAAAGAGATGTATGGTGGATATTTCCATTTGTTTGTTGATGCTTTTGGAGATGAAGATGAAGAAGAAAAATGGGAGTTGTTTAACGTCGTAGACGGAGAATTTCCGGACATGGATGAGCTTGAAAGCTATGAAGCCTTTGTTGTTAGTGGAAGCCCTTATGATGCTTATGGGAATGACCATTGGATTCTCAAGCTTTGCTTGCTATTGCAAGCTTTGTTTAACATGGAAAAGAAAGTTCTTGGCATTTGCTTTGGCCATCAAGTAAGCAACCAAATTAATACTTCTAAGTTTTTTGTCTTCTTCTTTTCTTTTTCTTTTCTTTTTTGAAGTATACAGTATCCGGGATCAACTAGCCTGACTAATACAAAGTTTGGTTCGGATGATGTCTGTAGAGTTTGACTCTGACTTATGGGTAAAAGTCTGGCCAAAGCTATGTAACATGGCATCTCAAAGAATTATCGAACTTGTGACTTCTCTAAGCATTCTAAAGTCACTAGCCACTTGAGTCAAGCTAGTAGATTTTTTTTTTATTTTTTTATTTTTTTATTTAAGATAGCTAGTGGAATTCATACGTTGAGTTTTGGCTATATAAAAGTTTAGATTAAAACACTTTTTGATCTCATTTGTTTCACGGTTTTTAAACTTCAATCTTAAATGTACCATCTTGATATTTATACCCATCTTCTACGCGGTTATTTATTTATTTCTTTTCGATTTTACCTTTTTATTGCATTTTTGTTGTTGTGTGTCGAGTTATTATTGGTTGTAGCATGTTGTGTATTTAATGTAATTTTGTTGGTCATGTCACGTTGGATAGAAACTGCAAAAAAAAAAAAAAAAAAAATGCAAAGATAGAGGGTAAAAATGCGAAAAGATGAAACATTGGAAATTGAAATGCGAAAATAGTGAAACAAAAGGAATCGAAAATATCTTCATCCCAGATCAAAGTTTTAATCACATTCATTAATCCAATATCTTATTTCTTTCACTTTTTTTTTCTTTTTTGGGTAGGTGTTATGCAGAGCACTTGGTGGGAAAGTTGGAAAATCATTTACAGGCTGGGATGTTGGAGTAAGAAGTGTGAAAATTATAATAAAGAAATGGAAGGAGATGTTGCCTAATTGTAGTAATATCTTTGACCCTTTAGATGAAATCCCACAATACCTTTCCATAATTGAATGCCACCAAGATGAGGTATGTAATTCTAATACGAAAAGTTACTATTACTCTCAACGGTCAGACGAGTGTCATACGTGCTTTTTTTTATTGTACAAATGACACGCATCTGATCAGACAGACGGTCTGATGTAACAAGCATTATTACATGGTAACAAACAATCGTATTTGCATGGATGGGCGGGCAGGTGTGGGAAGTTCCGATTGGAGCAGAAGTGATTGGATGTTCAGAGAAAACAAGTGTGGAGATGTTTTGTGTTGGGTCCCACATACTGGGGATTCAAGGGCACCCTGAGTATACCAATGACATTCTTGTTAATATTATCGATCGCCTCTTAGCTACTGACTGCATAGAGGCAAGCATATACATCTCTATACATTCATGTCAATAAATCAATAACTAGGGTTTGGTTTCTTGATGATGAAGGCATGATTCTTTTATGTACAGAAAGGATTTGCTGGGGATGCAAAGGCAAAATTTAGTAGTAATCGAACAGCATGTAAAGCTGCGGCAACTTATTTGCAAAGGCTTTCTTAAAAGCGAGATAGTAGTAACTTACATTTATGTAACACCATACTATTTGGATTTCTCGCTTTGAATCATTTATCAATATAGTATCAATACTTTTAAGGCACACGGTGATATTCATGCGCCACGACTTAGGGTGCAGTAGCGTTAAATGAGTCGTAAATGATCCAATCAACAATTTAGACCGTCATCCTCGTTTGGTCTAAAAGGTCTAAAACGAGTTGACAAGATTTTTGTGCCTCACACTTATATGGGGTGAGGAGGTTATTACTTTACAGATGTGAGGCTTTACATTCTCACCCCCTTATAAGGGACTGTCGTCCTCGCCAGGACTTGTCCCAGTTTCGTCCCTACCAAAGGAGTCTAGAGGTGGCCCCCACCGTCTCTCATGGTGTGACACTTAAGTCCCTCTGATAATCGGCTCTAAATACCAATCTGTAACGCCCTCAAACCCCGGGCCTGGTAGCGCTAACTGAATCATAAATGATCCGATCAACTATTTAGACCGTCGTCCTCGCTTGGTCTAAAATGACTAACCCGAGTTGACAAGACCTTTATGTCTCACAATTATATGGGGGTGAGCAGACTATTACTTTATAGATGTGGGATGACGATACAGGGTTTCACTCCCTCCACGTGTCGTCTATCGGTTGGTCATCACATTATAAAATAACTCCAGTATATCCATGTCGATGCCCAGGCTGGAGGCAAGAGCCATCTCATAAATGCCAGGCTACGACGATCGACTATCGACTACCGAGCGGTGTGGCGACAAGTCCGTGAGAGGACGAGTCCACACCGGTAATGATGTGGGATAACGAGTGCAGAGTCGATCATCACAGTCGGAAGTATCGACTCGAGGACAAGGTCCACACCACGGTATCGAGCCCACCCACCCACGATAGCTTGGCAAAGGTCAAAAGCCCATTTGGCGGTAAAGGTGACAATAATACAAGCCGACTTAACCTTAGGGTTTAGGCAAGTATGATCACTATAAATACCCCCATTCCAGGAACTACGTAAGGCTTGATTCCTGGAACCGAACAGGATACGTAGGCAATTCAAGATTCAGTCTTGGACTCAGCCGCATACATAAAATCCACCCCCTCATTCCTCTTTTTGGCATTAGGGTTCTTGTGTGTTCATCACTAGATTAAATTAGGGCTCAAATCATCAAGGTGACTTAATTTGTCATCGTCATTGGCGCTAGAAGGAGGGGCTTATATTGATCGAATAACTCAAGAACACGATGCCTCCCAAGAAAACTGCATCTAAAACCACATCCAAAGCAGTCGATCAAAGCTCCCAGATGAACGAGCCAACCGATCCCGATTTGCAAGGAGAAGAAGATCGGACTTGGATCTTGTTCAAGACGATCTCGGCAAAAACAAGGGGAAAAGATCAAGCTTTGAACCTGCATCAGGAAGCCCACCAACCAGAAAAGCAAGCTCTTGCTCCGAATATCGGACGCTTGCGGATCGATTGGTAGAAGCGGACTTGAGAGGTAATATCCGGAGATAATCGCCGAGGCGATACTGAAGCGAAAAGCGAGCGCCGCCCGAGAGAAAAGCTATGGCGGAAGGCGGTCGAAAAGAAAGCGTGGACAAACCTAAGCAGACCCCTGGGAAGAAATAAAGCGCATCATCTAGCTCGGTGGAAAGGAAGAGCGTGAGATTCACCAAAAACACCAGAGAGGGATGATGATAAGCGCCAGGGAAGAGTGAATGCAATTTTGGGAAAGAATCAGTATCGCGTTGTGGCTCGAGTCTCCCTTCACGAAGGAGATCGAGAGCTTTCCTAAACCCAAGGGTTTAAGATACCAAAGATAGAACCTTATGATGGCACCACCGACCGGAGGACCATCTCCACAGTATCTGTCTCAAATGAGGTTGGATGGGGCCCCGATGCAATGCGCTGTCGAGGCGTTGAGACGTTTACTCGTAGGTCGAGCAAAGAGAATGGTTCACGAAGCTACGACCAGGTCGATCTCGATTTTGCCATGCTCGCTCGAAAGTTCGAGATGCGTTTATAGTCAACAAGAAGTTTCATCGAGTGCCACGCACCTCGTGAGCGTGAGGCGACAAAAGATGAGACGGTGATGGAATATTTGAAGAGGTTTAATCTCGAGGCCATGCGCAGGTCAGGGCGCAGATGACCGACTTCCGATCACGTCGTTCGTAGGAGCTGCGTAATACTAAGTTGTACATGAAGTTGAAGCGAGGGCGTACCCATACCATGGACGAATGTGTCAATGTGGTGCATAGATTACGTCAAGGGAAGAGCGGTGCGGCGGCACACCCAATCCGGCCGGATGGAATCCAGAAGGACACCGAGTCCGAGCAGAATCGACCCAAGAAGCGGGGATGTCGAAAGTAAGCCATCGATGCCGGGACCGTATCGACACGTCCACCTCAGACCGTGGGGGCAGAAGGGACCTCGCGTGATAAGGACTTTATCCGCTCAATCGACCTCGATCGAGGTGTTGTCGATTATGCTTTCAAAAAACTTGGCGAGAAACCGCCATCGTTGAAGAAGCCTCGAAAGAGGAACTCAAGTAAATCTGTGATTTTCACGAGGACATTGGTCATCTGGCGAGGATTGTATCGACCGAAAGAGATATCGACGTCTGCATTCGGGAAGGAAAGCTAGACGAAGTTGTTGACAGATCTCGATATGATGGGCCCGGGCGTGGAGAATTCAAGAGGAAAAACTCCGATCAAGGCGGGAACCGAGGTCGAATGTCCAGAGACGAAGGATCGGTCACCTCAGAGGAATCGATCCCGGGTCGAAGAAACAACAGAGAAAATTTTGGTGAGATAGGTATGAAGATAATCGACCGATTAACTATGTCAACACAATCTT